>CM068385.1:72624771-72829771 GCA_034770075.1 Aralia elata
GCAGAGCCGTGTAGAGGGAGTAGATGTTGAACCAGTTGCCCCTCGGCTGAGTAAACTCGGGCACCTGGGACAATCACCAATGGGTCAGTCCAGATAAAAGTAGAATTGAGAAATTGAGAATGAAGTAATAAATTTGAATATACCTCGTTAGCCACGAGAGATGCTGAGGGGTGACGACTGAGATCCCGACCCAATAGGTCGGGGATCTGCACAGGGGCGCCAGAGGGAGCAGGATGAGGAGATGGAGCCGGTGTGCTGGAGGATGGCTCCTCTGCCGCGACCTCCGGAGGAACAACCTCCTCAACGTCCGGATGATCGGGACGGATGACAGCCTCCGCCAAGCGGCGAGCCCGACGGGTCCGAGGGGGAACAGGGGCAGGTGCAGCCCTACGACGGCGAACACCCGAGGTCCGTGATGCCGAAGAGCTACTAGGAGCATCGGGATCCATAGCTGGAACAGAACAGGCAAAGAGGAAGGTAAGTTCCCTTTCGAATTATGTCACGAATATCCTAAATTCCTACCCTCATCATATAAATTAATGCAATATAATGCATGTTTATGGTACGTTCAAAAAAAAAAAAAAAATCGGCAGAGTTCCGTTTGTAAAATGGACATCCCAGGCATAAGCCAAACATGTTTTCCATCAATCCAAGCCTCAAACAGATCAAAATTGCATTCATATGTGTAATTACAACATGTAAAGGACCATAGTGCATGATTTTCTTTCAAAAAAGGAAAAAACAGATATGTGGGACCGCATCATGAGCGTAAAATAGGACTCACACAGTTCATACATAGCATGTATATATGATCATACATAATATAGCATTGTAAAGCATACATTTTCTATCTATAGCATGTAAATAGCCAAATGTATAGCAAAACATTGACGAAATTGAAAAGTGAACGGTCAAAGTGTTACCTGTGGCGCGTAGATCAATCCTACCGGAGCAGTTTTTGCAGAAAGGTTGGAAAAATTGGCAAAAGGGCGTGAGAAGGTCTGAAAAATCGCGTGGGGTACGAATGAAAGTGACAGATCTGGGAGGCGGCTGGCCGCGTATATGCCCGATCCTGGCCGCAGATCCATCTGCGGCTGGCCCCAGTGGGTCCCCCTTGGTCCAATGCAGGTTTAACCGATCCTAAAGCCCATTTGACTGATAATGAGATAATAAAATACGAGATTTTGATGAATTGGATGTTGAACAAGACTTCCCAAGACGACCGAGTGACCGGGGACGAGACCCGGCACTCACCAGATAACCAACCGGCAACGATAACCGGGGGTTACGAGATGGGTGACCGGCGACGATAACCGGCCCCGACGAGACAATCGACCGGCGACGATAACCGGCGATTACGAGATGGATGTCCGGCGACGAAAACCGGCTCCGACAAGATAACCAACCGGCGACGATAACCGGGGGTTACGAGATGGGTGACCGGCGACGATAACCGGCCCCGACGAGACAATCGACCGGCAACGATAACCGGCGATTACGAGATGGATGTCCGGCGACGAAAACCGGCTCCGACAAGATAACCAACCAGCGACGATAACCGGGGGTTACGAGATGGGTGACCGGCGACGATAACCGGCCCCGACAAGACAATCGACCGGCGACGATAACCGGCGATTACGAGATGGATGTCCGGCGACGAAAACCGGCTCCGACAAGATAACCAACCGGTGACGATAACCGGGGGTTACGAGATGGGTGACCGGCGACGATAACCGGCCTCGACGAGACAATCGACCGGCGACAATAACCGGCGATTACGAGATGGATGTCCGGCGACGATAACCGGCCCCGACAAGACAATCGACCGGCGATGATAACCGGCGATTACGAGATGGATGTCCGGCGACGAAAACCGGCTCCGACAAGATAACCAACCGGCGACGAAAACTGGGGGTTACGAGATGGGTGACCGGCGACGATAACCGGCCCCGACAAGACAATCGACCGGCGACGATAACCGGCGATTACGAGATGGATGTCCGGCGACGAAAACCGGCTCCGACAAGATAACCAACCGGCGACGATAACCGGGGGTTACGAGATGGGTGACCGGCGACGATAACCGGCCCCGACGAGACAATCGACCGGCGACGATAACCGGCGATTACGAGATGGATGTCCGGCGACGAAAACCGGATCCGACAAAGATAACCAACCGGCGACGATAACCGGGGGTTACGAAATGGGTGACTGGCGACGATACCCGGCCCCGACGAGACGATCATCAGCCTCGACACCCTTTTCTGAATGATTTGCATCAATTGCATCTTACGTGGCATCATAAATCATATGTGTTGCATCATGTATGCATTGTCATCCTTATGCACTGTCATTCATGCATCGAGTGTCTATTCTTTATCCTGTTCATTTCATTAAACATTGCATGAACATGATAAAGAGGGGCAGCTGTAGACACCTAATTTTTGCATTCCCTGTACTAACCATGACAGGAGGGCAAAATCGTCAATTGAATCGGCTTGCGGGAGCAAGGGGGTGGGCCCAAGTGCGAGCGCCCGACACCACCGCAATGATTGGCGATCAAAGCAGACGTGACAATAAGGCCATCCGAGACAGACATCCCCGAATGAGGTGGCACGTCTCCCGGAAATTCCCGGACTGCCCAATACGAGCCTGTCAGCGAAAACCGACGTTATGGCACGAAAATCGAGGTGTGGCACGGAAAACGAGAAAGTCAAACCGTCCAGCCGCAGATTGATCTGCGGCCAAATAGTGCGCCTTTTGAAAACACGGAACTCGAAACACGGAACTCGAAATCGGGGTGAGTGGAAGGCAGGCTGGCCGCAGATCAATCTGCGGCTGGCTCTGGCCAGCCTATTTCAGCCCAGTTTCGTGCAGCATACAGAGAGTTCAACAAGTTGAAAGTTTGGGAAGAAGAAAGGGATTTTCAGCAGCAAAGAGAGCACGGAAATTGAGAGGAAAAAGAGAGAAATTTTGCATTCAATAGGAAGAAAAGAGAGAGAAAAGAGAGGAATTTTATTCTTTTGATTTTGATTGTATCAAATACACTCCTTATCCTATTCAAATACCCAAGTTCACATCCATTTGAGATCAATTGCAAGGTGAAAATTTCTATTTGTTTTAGCAATTCATGTCATATTGATTGAGTAAATTAGATGTGACTTTCATGTATCTTGTTGAATAATCATGGATTAGGGATTATTGGTGAGGGTTCCATCGGAACAAAATTCTTCCTAATAACCCGAGGATATTCGATTGATGAAATTTCTAGCTTGTTTATGGTGGTTCATTGGATGTAATTTATTTAGATTGTCATTTTCGGATATCATGGTGTGTTAGATAAATCCGGGTTAGTTAATTGTGTAGTATTCATTTTGTGGGCATGTCATAATCTCGTGTGAGCCTAGGAATGCGACCCCGTGGTTCAAATCCGATAATGGACGTTTTGATGTATGTATAGATTCAAGGTGCTCGTTTTTTTAATATGTAACCGTTGGGCCTTAAAACGACGTCAAGGCGAGAATCGGGTTTAAGGCCCCGTAGTAGTGGAACATGTGATTGTCGGCGTTCGGGGATGTTTTGATGGCTTACATGCCCATGAATAGCCCCGACGCGTGTTTATGTTTAATTTGATTTGCAACGTCAAGCAAAGGATTTCAAAACCAAAACAATAAAGATTTTTTTTTCTAAAATTAATCAAAGTAGGATATTAGCGTCACGAAGCTAAGAATTGGAAGTGCTAACAAATGTCGATTCCTATTAAACGAGAAGGCCAAAGGAAATCATTTTCAAACATCACCAAAAATGGCTTTTATGAATGAACGAAACGTTTTACTAAACCTTGATATATAGGGTGAAAAGAGATCCTAGAAATTGCCCATCATTTATGAGAGCAACGTATAAATCTCGATTCCTATTTTTGGCTAAGGTTTAATAAGTTCATGCTCTACCAAAACAACACTTAACGAAAAATCCCATAGCTTTTTGTCAATTAAAATCAAATCTTTCTCATAAAGAAATAAAGCTTTCTCGTATATACCGAAAAGATATTTTGAAGCATTCTCAAATTAAAGCACGATTTTTCCGCAAAATCCAAATGATTCTTTCATACAAACTCACCACAATATTCGCGTAGTCATACACACACACACACGCACACATACACATTTCATGAATTAAGGGATAGGAAAACATCAAGGTTGCGGTAACCGTGTTTCACGGAAGTCGGGGGTGCCTAACACCTTCCCCTCGCTTAAGCAAGCCCCCGAACTCTATGAATCTCGGTTTGCAGACCAATTAATTCGGAGTCACATATGAGCCAGCGATTTATAAAAAATAGAAACTCGGATGAGTTGGTACATCCATTTCAAATATACCAACTGGCGACTCTGGTTAATTGGCTCATCATAATAACGATCTTTCAAAAACCCCGTCGACATTAATGCCGATCTTTTCCAAAAATCATTAAATCAAGAGGCTAAAATTGGAAAAGACTAAAAGGGACACGTGAAGAAAAACTCGGCGTCGACAATAACAAACCCCTCAAAGAAATTATATTAAGTCCTAAGCGTTCAAATATATTTGGAATATCGAACGTCGCCTTCTAGCATGGTAAAGCGATAGAGTATTAAATATTTAATATGAGTTTGTTGTGTCACCACAAGGCAAGTATTAAAATATTTAAGATGTTGCTTTATCACATTTGATGCTTATACATAGACTGAACGATGCTGTTTTGTTGTGTCACCACAAGGACAGTGTTTTTCTTTCGAATATATGGAAATGCTAGGATGGACTTAACTTGGATAATTTTGATTCAGATGTGTCACCACTTGATCAAAATAATCTAAGAGGCAAAATACAAGGAGTTACATAGAGATGTAATTGACAATAGTTGTTTACCTATTTATTTATATATCGTTTGTTGTGTCACCACAAGGCTATATACATTTGAAATGGGATCCTTAGTCTCACTAGCAAATCTTTAATTAGAATTGCCGAGCTATATAATGAGGGTAATATAGTTTGATGAAAATAGTGGGAGATACCAATTAAAAATAAAGACCTAATTTATTTTGGTAATTAATTAAAATGAATGTATGCTAAAATGTTGTTAAATTACAAATTCATTTATAGAATTTTACAATGTCTAATTCACTATCACTGCGGAGCATATTAGATGCTAATTAATCGGACCTTATTAAAAGGACTGGTTAAAGAATTTGAGAATAGTTCTCAAGGCTGAAAAATTATCTTATGTCCTTAATATACCTATCCCTGCAATGGTTGTAGACAATGCCTCAGAGGAAGAGATTGCTACTTTTAGAAAGTGGCAAGATGATGCACAGTTGGCTCAATGCATCATGCTCGCATCCATGAGTAACGAGCTTCAGCGTCAGCATGAAACTATGGATGCTCCTACTGTACTCCGGCACCTTCAAGGAGTTGAAGGGTGAGGAAAGTAGGACTATTAGATATCAGATATCTAAGGAGCTCTTCCGATCTAGAATGATCGATGGCACTACAGTATAGACAAATGTCCTAAAATGATCAATATGATTGAACAATTGGGACCACTGGGTTTTAATGGATGGAGAGTTGATCCAAGATTTGATCTTGCAATCACTTCGGACTCTTTCTCACAAATTGTTGTGAAATTCCACATGAACAAGCTATATGTCAGCCTGCCTGAGTTGCTTAAACATGTTGAAAACTGTAAAGAGTCACTTTCCAACCAAGAAAGACCAAGTCTTACTGGTAGATGATTCTTCTAGGAAGCAGAAGAGGGCTAAAGGATCTTCTTAAAAGAAGAACAATTCAAAGAAGGTAAAAGGAAAGGCAAAAATAAAGGACAATAAGAACAAGACTGATGCAGATAGCAAAGGAGTTTGCTTCCACTGCAATAAGCCTGGATACTAGAATTAAAACTAGAGGGTAACCAGAAGAAGCTTAGTGAAGCTTCGGTTACAAATATGGGTTTGTTCATGATTGAAATAAATTTTTCTATAAGTCAAGGTTCTACTTGGGTATTGGATACCGGCTGTAGTTCTCACGTATGCAATCCAATGCAGAGACTAAGCAGAAGTAGAAAGCTAAACAAAGAATAAGTAATCTTACGCATGGAGAATGAAGCAATGGTTGCTGCATTAACCGTAGGAACTTATAGTTTAGCATTGCCTACGGGCAAGTCTATTAAGTTAATAAGTTGTTATTATGTTCCAGTTCTCTTTAGAAACATTATTACTTCCGTTGTTAGACAAGGAAGGTTCTGGTATTATATTTAAGAACAATTGTTGTTCTATTTATAATGATAATGTTTTGTTTGAAACTGGAAGATTACTTGATAGACTTTGTATACTTGACTTACATGAAAAATATTTTGCAAATTGAACAAACTAATAAAAGAAAAAAGGAGATGGTCATTCAAAGAGTTGAATGTGTGTATTTGATGATGTCGACGCCGGGTTTTCGCTTCTCCTCTTTTTGGTCTCTTCCAATTTTAGCCTTTTGGTTTAGATGACGTTTGGAAAAGGTCGGCATTGAGGTCGACGGGGTTTTGAAAGACCGTTTTTATGATGAGCCAATTAACCAGAGTCGCCAGTTGGTATATTTGAAATGGATGTACCAACTCATCCGAGTTTTCGTTTTTTATAAATCGCTGGCTCATGTGTGACTCCGAATTAATTGGTCTGCGAATCGAGATTCATAGAGTTCGGGGGCTTGCTTAAGTGAGGGGAAGGTGTTAGGCACCCCTCGACTTCCGTGAAACACGGTTACCGCAATCTTGATGCTTTCCTATCCTTTAATTCATGAAATGTGTGTGTGTGCGCGCTTGTGTGTGGGTGTGTGTCTATGTGAATGTTGTGGTGAGTTTTGTATGAAAGAGTCATTTGGATTTTAGGGAAAATCGTGTTTTAATTTGAGTACGCTTCGGAATGTCTTTTCGATGTACCCAAGAAAGCTTTATTCTTTATGAGAAAGGTTTGATTTTAATTGTCCAAAACTATGGGATTTTTATTAAGTGTCGTTTTAACAAAAAAAAACAAGAGTTTTAAACCTTCGTCAAAATAGGAATCGAGATCTATACGTTGCTTTCATAAAATGATGGGCAATTTCTAGGATCTCTTTCACCCTATGCACAAAGATTTAATAAAACGTCAATTATTTATAAAATCATTTCGTGTGTTGTTTTGGAAAACGATTTTTTCTTTAGCTTTCTCGTTAGATAGGAATCGACATTCATTAACGTTTCTCAAATTTTTTGCCTCGTGATTTCTAATATCCTACTTTGATTGATTTTATGAAAATCTTGACATTTAGCTTTGAAATCAACTTCGTGTCATAAATCAAATCAAGCATTAAAATGCGTTGGGGCTATTCATGGGCATGTAAGCCATCAAAATAATCCCAAACGCCTACAATCACAAGTTCCACTAATATGGGGCCTTAAATCCGATTCTCGCTTTGGCGTCGTTTTAAGGCCCGACGGTTACACGTTACAAGGAGGCTACATCCTACCCGCTATATACATCAAGACATGTCCATCATCGGATTTGGACCACGGGGTCGCTTTCCTAGGCTCACAACCACGATTACTACGTACTCACAAATCAAACATTACAATAAATAACCAACGCGGAAATTCTAACAATATCCCGACATCCTAAATAGCAAATTAAAGGAACCACAACCAATACATCTCTTATACAACAAACAAGAAATCAAAACATGAATATCATCGGGTTATTAAGAAGAGTTTTGTTCCAATGGAACCCTCGCAAATAATCCCTAATTCATTGTTCAATAAGATACATGAAAATTATATCTAATTTACCCAAATCAATAGGACATGAATTGCTAGAACAAATAGAAATTTTCACCTTGCAATTGATCTCAAATGGATGTGAACTTGTGTATTTGAATAGGATAAATGATGTATTTGATACAATCAAACTCAAAAGAATTAATTCCACTCTTTTTTTCCTCTTCTTTCTCCTTATTTTGTTGCAAAATCTAGCTATTTTCTCTCTATTTCCGTATTTTTTGCTAGCTTGCAGAAATTCTTCTTCTTCAAAACTGCTGAACCTCTGTATGCTGCCGAAAGCTGCCTTAAATAGGCTGGCCAGAGCCAGCCGCAGATCTATCTGCGGCTGGCCGCAGATAGATCTGCGGCTGGCCAGCTGGCACGCCTCCCATCGCACTCAGCTGCTGAGTGCTGATTTCCCGGTTTTCGTGCTGGCGCACCCACTTGGCCGCAGATCTATCCGCGGCTGGCGGGCTTGACTTTCTCGATTTTCGTGCCACGCCTCGATTTTCGTACCGCAACGTCGGTTTTCGCTGACAGGCTCGTATTCTGCAGTCCGGGAATTTCCGGGAGACGTGCCACCTCATTCGGAAAATGCCTTGCCTCGGACGGTCATGCTGTCACGTCGACTTGGGCTGCCCAAATCATTGCGGCGGGACCGGGCGCTCGCCCTTGTGCCCGCTCCTTTGCTCCCGCAAGCTGGTTCAATTGACGATTTCGCCCTCCTGTCACGGTTAGTAGAAGGAAACGCAAAATTTGGGTGTCTACAGCTGCCCCTCTTTATCATGTTTATGAAATGATAAATGAAATGAACAGGATAAAGAATAGACACTCGATGCATGAATGACAGTGTGTAAGAAATGACAGTGCATACATGACGCCTCACACATATAGCTTATGATGCAACATAAGATGCAATGCATGCAAGACATTCGTAAGAGTGTCAATGTATCAACCCCTTGACCGTGTTTGTTAGTCGTTGGGTTCACTCTCTCAATCTATCGTCTCGTTCGGGGCCGGGTATCGTCGCCGGTCACCCATCTCGTAACCCCCGGTTATCGTCGCCGGTTGGTTATCTGTCGGAGCCGGTTATCGTCGCCGGACATCCATCTCGTGATCGCCGGTTATCGTCGCCGGTCGATCGTCATGTCGGGGCCGGGTATCGTCGCCGGTCACCCATCTCGTAACCCCCGGTTATCGTCGCCGGTTGGTTATCTTGTCGGAGCCGGTTATCGTCGCCGGTCATCCATCTCGTGATCGCCGGTTATCGTCGCCGGTCGATCGTCATGTCGGGGCCGGGTATCGTCGCCGGTGACCCATCGCGTAACCCCCGGTTATCGTCGCCGGTCGGTTATCTATCGGAGCCGGTTATCGTCGCCGGACATCCATCTCGTGATCGCCGGTTATCGTCGCCGGTCGATCGTCATGTCGGGGCCGGGTATCGTCGCCGGTCACCCATCTCGTAACCCCCGGTTATCGTCGCCGGTCGGTTATCTTGTCGGAGCCGGTTATCGTCACCGGACATCCATCTCGTGATCGCCGGTTATCGTCGCCGGTCGATCGTCATGTCGGGGCCGGATATCGTCGCCGGTCACCCATCTCGTAACCCCCGGTTATCGTCGCCGGTCGGTTATCTTGTCGGAGCCGGTTATCGTCGCCGGACATCCATCTCGTGATCGCCGGTTATCGTCGCCGGTCGATCGTCATGTCGGGGCCGGGTATCGTCGCCGGTCACCCATCTCGTAACCCCCGGTTATCGTCGCCGGTTGGTTATCTTGTCGGAGCCGGTTATCGTCGCCGGACATCCATCTCGTGATCGCCGGTTATCGTCGCCGGTCGATCGTCATGTCGGGGCCGGGTATCGTCGCCGGTCACCCATCTCGTAACCCCCGGTTATCGTCGCCGGTTGGTTATCTTGTCGGAGGCCGGTTATCGTCGCCGGACATCCATCTCGTGATCGCCGGTTATCGTCGCCGGTCGATCGTCATGTCGGGGCCGGGTATCGTCGCCGGTCACCCATCTCGTAAAACTTTTCACTTCAACACGTCAAATGGTTGCAAGGGAGCAAGGTGGGACCCACCAGGGCCAGCCGCAGATGGATCTGCGGCCAGCCGCAGATGGATCTGCGGCCGAGCCGCAGATACATCTGCGGCCATGATCGGGCCTTAAATCCAACGCGGGCGGCTCCTCCAGATCTGTCACTTTCAACTTGTGATTCAAAGAGATTCTCTCGATTTTTCTTGTTCGCAAGGGCTTTTTGTCGATTTTTTCAAACTTTCCTGCAAAAAAAAACTGTTCCGGTAGGATTGATCTACACGCTACAGGTAACACTTTGACCGGTCACTTTTCAATTTCGTCAATGTTTTGCTATACATTTGACTATTTGCATGTTTAGAGATAAAATGTATGCTTTACAATGCTATGTAATGTACCATCATATATACATGCTATGTATCAACTATGTGAGTCCTATTTATGTTCATGAGGCGGCGGTCCCACATATTGTTATTCCTTTTCTGCAATAAAAACCATGCATTACATGCTGTAATTACATATATGAATGCAATTTAAATCTGTTTGAGGCTTTGATTGATGGAAAACACGCTTGGCTTATGCCTGAGATGTTCAATTTACAAACGGAACTCTGCCGATTTTTTTTTTATTTTTTTTTTTTTTTTTTTCTTTTTTTTTTTTTTTTTTTTTTTTTTAAGCATGCATCATGTTGCATTAATCATATGATGAGGCTAGAAATTTAGAAATGTTCATTACATAATTTTAAAAGGAAACTTACCTTCTTTCTCGCCCGTTCTATTCCAGCTATGGATCGTGATGCGCCCAGTAGCTCCTCCGCCTCTCGGACTTCGGTGTGTTCGCCGTCGTAGGGCTGCACCCACTCCTGTTCCTCCTCGGACCCGTCAGGCTCGTCGTTTGACGGAGGCTGTTATTCGTCCTGGTCCTCCGGGACGTTGAGGAGGCTGTTCCTCCGGAGGTCGCGCGGGCAGAGGGGCCATCCTCCAGCACACCGGCTCCATCTACTCATCAGGCTCCTTCTGGCGCCTCTGTGCAGATACCCGATCTTTTGGGTCGGGATCTCAGTCGTCACCCCTCAGCATCTCTCGTGGCTAACGAGGTATATTTCAGCTCTATTCTGATTTCATTCTCAATTTCTCCATTCTCCTTTTACCCGGATTGACCCCTTGGTGATTGCCCCAGGTACCCGAGTTTACCCAGCCGAGGGGCAACTGGTTCAACATCTACTCCCTTTACACGGCTTTGCACAGTGACTACCGGGCGGTGGTGGATTCTTGGGGCTTTCGTCACTTCTTTACCATCATTCCCCGGCAGTGCCCCTGGGGTTACATGAGGGCTTTATCCGAGCGATGGTTCCACCAGACGCAGTCTCTTCATCTCCTCGACTGCGAGGTCGTGTTGACCCCATGGGACTGGAGGTACATTACTGGCATTGAGTTTACCGGGTCCCGCGTCCCCTTGGATCTTGATATCACTCCTGTGGAGGTTCGAGCTTTGCTGGGCTTCGCTGCTGAGGACCGGGTCTTTAAGGCCCGCAGTATCCGATCTGGTGCCTTGGCAGTCGATGCAGTCGGGGGTCTCTATGCGCTGCCTATTCCAGCAGATCAGGGCACCAGGGACATTCTGCTACGACGCCTGTTCCTGACCATCATGAGGGGTTGTTTTCTGGGGAACAACTCCTCCACCATTCATTTCAGCGTCGTAGGAGCGGTCAGAGATGTGGACCGCATCGGTGATTATGACTGGGGGTCATTCACCTTTGCCTATTTCCTCCACGGCATGCGTCTACGCTCAGAGGGACAGACTGATGCCTGGCTCGGCTTCTACCATTTTCTGTTGGTGAGTCCCCTCCTCCTCTCTCTTACTGTATTTCTTTTCCTTTCATCTCTTTTCTGTATTTGATAGTGACTCATGCCTTGCCTTGTTTCTATTCACAGTTCTGGGCTTACGAGCGGCTGCCATGTCTGAGGCCTATCACTACTCTGGGCCCGGACACTTATCCTCGGGGCCGGCGATGGCATCACAGCACTCTGGAGGAGGTCCCCGTGTCGGGCAGCTTTGCACATTGTCGTATTCAGCTGGAGTTGATCACGGCTGCCGACGTCGCCTGGATTCCCTACCTCTCCGATCATCTGACTGTGGGGTTTGCTGACGGGCATCCTTCCGGCCCGGGAGTTCGAGCTTTCCACCCGTCGCCTCACTTTGCAGAGTGTTGGAGGCTGGGTGATGTATCTGGGAGAGCGCGCATTCAGATGCGTCACTGGAGAGATCCGCATCCCGCACTCCCTTTCCTTCACTACTTTCTGGCCGCTGGATTCTCAGCCTTCAGAGATCATGCTTGCCGGGGAGGATGGTCGGATGCTTTCCACAGGTCCCACTACGAGTGATGCATTCCGTACATGGTGGGTGCCCCGCACTATCGGTCCTCAGACTCGGGCCACTTTCTTCCTTGGAGACATGGTTCCAGGCTCGGTGACGATGACCGATTGGGCTGCCTGTGTTCGGACCCCTACCCACGCTGATCAGATCGCCTCATTGACCCGTCAGGTAGATCAGTTGTCGCTGTTTTATTCGAGGATTGGGCCGGGCCCCGGAGGAGGCTTACACCTACGATCCTGACGGTGCCGGTTATGATGCAGGCCCGAGTGTTCATCTGATGCCACAGCGCATCCCTACATTCCCTGATATGAACTTTGGTCCTCCGAGCTCGACGACTCCAGGGGATCAGTTCGAGGATCCTGCTTTTCATAGATGATACTGATTTTATTTAGACCAGGATAGGATAGGGTCTTTTGTATCGGCACCTGCTTAGATTTCTTTTTCATTCATGCACTATGTACTGAACTCATTTATTTATTTACGCACAGTTCTTTTTCATCTCTATGGAATTCACCTGTTTCATATTAACTGTATGATGCATGCTTTTATTTATGGATAGAGAATGACCCCTGTACAGTCTTTTTGATACTATTTTTTCAGATGTCGTCCTCGGATGTCGTGACTCGTTTGGATTCCATTCCTCCCACAGGGTTGGTCGGCAGCCTCTTCCGCTGGTTGGACAGTTTACTGCCGGCAGACAGGATTATCGCAGATGGTCTTTTGGGACATTCTTGGTCCTTATTAACCTTCCAGGTGCCAGCGGGCTTTGTGGATGGTCTTCTGAGCCATTGGGCCCCTGCCCGTCAGGTGTTTAGGTTTGGGACAGTAGAGCTGACCCCCACCCTTGAGGAGTATGCTCGCCTCACAAACCGGTTTTTGCCCTTGGATGGTCCCTGTGCTAGGGTTACTGTTGGTTCCATGCGCCGTCAATTCTTGACTTTCACCGGTTTGCGGAGGGCTGTCTTATTACCGGTAACCACATCAGACCATATGGTTCCTCTTCAATTCTTGATTGACCGATTTGGCTCACCTGACAGTTTCCGCCTTTTCCTCGGTGATTTTTTCCGTTTTGTCCGAGGAGCGATGGGATACCTTGAGAGTGGGCGTTCTGATGGCCTGTGTCATCTCAGCTTTGTATTTGCCTGCAGGATCCGATCATTTGGACATGCGGATTGTTGCGGCCGTTCGGGCCCTTCAGGAGGATCACACCATTCTCCCCATGATATTGGCGGATACCTATATGTCGGCCACATATTGCCAGTCCTTCCGAGGGAGATTCTTCAGAGGGAGTTCGACCTTATTGTACATGTGGTTCACGAGTCATCTTAGTCCCATCGGCCATTTCCGTCGCCAAGGGTTTTGCTTCAGCCATGACATAACCACGCAGTTTTCGCTTCGTCCTGCGCGTTGTACTGATGTGGCCTCCTGGACATTATTTTTGTCTATCATTGAGGACCCCTTTCATCTATTGGTTTACTCGGGCTATTGCTCCTTCATGAGCTTCTTGACTCATGTTGCCTGGCATGGATTTCATTCCCATTGCTGGGTTAAGGGGCGTGACGACCTATCATCCCCTGGCGGTTATGGGGCAGTTCGATCAGACACAGGATTTACACCCCTTTGCGGGTGCAGCCGCATACCGATTCCTTATATCATCCTGTACAGAGAGGGATCTATCGCAGGTATACGAGCTTTGGGATCGCAGGATCTTTGCCGAATATAGTGCGAGCTGTCACATCCAGACATTTGCCTACGTACAGTGGTTGCGTGGAGACCTGGATTCGGCTAGTTTGAGTCGGACTGGGGCCTTTGATGACTCTGGAGTGATTTTCACCGAAGATACCACAGACCATTCTATTTCAGCCAATTCTGCCCCGAGTCGGGTCGCTGAGGATTCTCGGCTCCGCCTGGCCCTGATTACTACTGAAGCCGAGAGGGATGCCGCCCTTGCCCCGAGAGAGATGAGGCCCTTCGGGCTAGAGATGCTGCCATTGCTGATAGAGAGGCCATAGTATTTCAGACCATGGCAGTGGTAGATGCTCATTTTGGGACTGTCAGCCGAGCTACTGCTTTACTAGATCGTATTGATATGATGGGGCAGCAGATTGCAGGAGATGCTGATGCTTCAGATCTATCCACCACCCTGTCCATCCTGCTTCGGCTAGTTTCAGATTTGTAGATTATTTTATTTCCTGCATAGACTATGTTGGTTTCATCAGTTATTGAAAGATAAATCTTGTAATAAAACGACTTATATATATATAGACATGCATTTAAATTTAGTCATTTTCCCCTTTTGTCGTATCATTGCCCTCCATTGGATCATCACTTTATCCAACTGACCATGATTTTGACATTTCGCCTTCTTTCTTTCCTCAAGACTTGATGGAGATCTGACAGATATTGCCGCACACCTTTTGATTTCGTCGGATTGAATCTCAGATTTTGGATAACTGTGTGGGTTGGATCAAGGTATGTACTCTGGAATGAAACTGGTTAGGCAGTTGGTTTCGGGAAGGTTTTGAGGGTGTAGGAAGGTTTTATCTGGCTATCGAAAATTGGTTTTGATTGGGGAAAGGATTATTTTTAAAGGATCGGACCGCGCCATGATGGCTGCCTACGTACCCCCACAAGTTGGGAGATCAGGTCCTACGTAGTTCGCTGTCAGGGGAAAAAGTAACTGATGATTTAAGCGTAGAACCGCTTCACCGAGTCAGAATTGAGGGGTTGTGGAAATACCTCACCATCCATTTCTTGCAATATGAGGGCCCCTCCGGATAGTACCTTCTTGATCACAAATGGCCCTTCCCAGTTCGGGGCAAACTTCCCCCTGGCCTCGTCTTGACAAGGCATGATTCTTTTCAACACCAAATCGTTTTCCTTGAACTTCCGAAGTCTTATCCTTTTGTCATATGATCGGGAGATCCTCTGTTGATATAGCTGACCATGCCAAATGGCAGCCACCCTCCTTTCATCAATCAGGGCCAATTGGTCGTATCGACTTTGCATCCAATCCTCCTCGCTTATCTGAGCATCGATCACTATTCTGAGGGACGCCATCTCAACTTCAACTGGCAGGACAGCCTCCATTCCATATACCAAGGCGTAAGGGGTTGCTCCCGTAGAAGTACGCGTGGATGTTCGGTATGCCAGCAGGGTGAGGGGTAACAGATCCGGCCATCCCCGATGATTAGCAGACATTTTCGCCATGATCTTCTTGATGTTCTTATTGGCCGCCTCCACTGCCCCATTCATTTTGGGACGGTAAATGACGGAATTGAGGTGCTTAATCTTGAACTGGTCACACAGTCCCTTCATGAGGGCGTTGTTTAAATTCTTGGCATTGTCGGAGACCACAACCTCAGGTTGCCCATATCGGCAAATGACATTATTCCTGATGAAGCTGACGATGACCTCCTGAGTTACTTTAGGGAAAGAAGCTGCCTCTACCCATTTGGTGAAATAATCGATCATGACGAAAATGAACCGGTGCCCGTTGCTTGCTTTGGGCTCTATTGGTCCGATTACATCCATTCCCCACATTGAAAATGGCCATGGGGAGGTCATACAGTGCAGTTCATGGGGAGGCGTATGGATCACATTACCGTGCGCCTGACATTGATAACACCGTTTGACATGATCCTCGCAATCGGCCCTCAGCGTCAACCAATAATGCCCTGTCCTCAAAATCTTTTTGGCAAGCATCGGTCCACTCATATGGGGCCCACACACTCCACCATGTATTTCATTCATAATCTTTCGGGCCCGTGCTTCATCTACGCACTGCAACAGTCCCAACCCGGCATCCCTTTTGTAAAGTGAATCGCCACTCAGGTAAAACTTCATCGCCATCTTTTGAATTCTCATCCTTTCAGTCCGATTTGCCTGATCGGGAAGGGATCTGTCTCTCAGATATTCCCTTATGTCGTGATACCAGGGCTGCCTTGTCAACACCACCTCGTTTGATAACACTGCCACATTTTCCTCATATGCCGGGGCATTCTGTACGGTGATCTCAATCTGTGGACTGTCCCTACTCTTGATCACGTGGATTAAGGAAGCCAAAGTCGCCAACGCATCGGCAAAATCATTTCGTCCCCGAGGAATATGGCGGAAGGCGATATCCTCGAACTCTTGCATAAGCTGGGCGACACACCGATGGTATGGAAGTAACCGAAGCTCCCTAGTGTTGTATACCCCGATTGCTTGTCTGATTACCAATTCTGAATCCCCGAACACCGCTAGTCTTTTTACTCCCATGTCACGGGCCAATCGGAGTCCCAAGATACACCCCTCGTATTCAGCGGTGTTATTCGAATTGCTGAAACGAAGTTTAGTGGCCACGGGGTATTGTTCTCCGGTGATAGAGACTAGGACCGCTCCGGCTCCTGCCCCCCCGGCATTCATGGCACCATCAAAATACAGCTTCCAAAATTGTCCCTCGTCATCACACTTTTCGTGCGATACCCAAAATATATCCTCGCCCGGAAGAGGAGTTTCTAAAGGCTCCGTCCCTCCTGACGGGGTTTCTGCCAACTGATCTGCAATTCCCTGCCCTTTCATGGCCTTCTGGGTCACGTACACCATGTCAAACTGTTGTAAGATTAACTGCCATCTGGATAATCGACAATTCAGCATGGGCCTTTTAAAAATATATTTTAGGGGATCCATTCTTGATATCAGGTACGTTGTATGCCCATGGAGGTAGTGCTGTAATCTCCCTGCAGCCCAGGCCAGAGCACAACAGGTCTTCTCAATGGGAGTGTAATTCTGCTCACATTGGCTAAATCTTTTGCTGAGGTAATAGATGGCCTGCTCTTTTCCCGCCTCATTTTTCTGTCCCAACATACATCCCATCGCGATGGCATTTACCGATATATACATAAACAGAGGGATCCCATCCTTCGGGGGTACCAGCACTGGTGCCTCCGTCAATTGTTTCTTAATGATCTGAAAAGCCCTCTGACACTGCTCATTCCATTCTTGGGAAGCACCCTTTCTTAACAATTTAAAAATCGGCTCACATGTAGTCGTCAAGTGAGATATAAAACGGCTGATGAAGTTTATCCTTCCGAGGAATCCCCTTATCTCCTTCTCTGTGCGAGGTGCTGGCATATCCACAATGGCCTTAATCTTTGCTGGATCCAACTCAATGCCCCGATCACTAACCAGGAAACCCAAGAGCTTGCCCGACTGTACTCCGAAAGCGCACTTGGCTGGATTGAGTTTCAAATTATACTTTCTGAGCCGATCGAATAGCTTTTTGAGATGGGTTATATGATCAGATTCTACCTTCGATTTCACAATAATGTCATCCACGTAGACCTCTATCTCCTTGTGCATCATATCGTGGAACAAGGCCATCATGGCTCTCTGATAAGTAGCCCCTGCATTTGTGAGACCGAAAGCCAGTCGTCTATAGCAGAAAGTGCCCCAGGGGGTGATGAATGCGGTCTTTTCCCGATCTTCCTCCGCCACCATTATCTGATGATATCCCGCAAAGCAATCCACAAAAGAATACATTTCGTACTGGGCTGTGTTATCTACCAGGATGTGTATGAAAGGCACCGGGAAGTTATCCTTGAGACTGGCCTTGTTTAAATCTCTGTAGTCTACGCATACCCTCACCTTTCCTCCAGGCTTAGCCACCGGGACCACATTGGATAACCATTCAGGATAAGTGGATACCATAATGATTCCCGCCCTGAACTGCTTGATGATCTCTTCCTTCACTTTTAAGCTCCACTCAGGTTTCAACTTTCTTAGTTTCTGCTTGACAGGCCTGAAACCCTCCTTGATGGGTAATCGGTGCACCACAATGTCGGTGGACAATCCGATCATATCTTCGTGCGTGCGACCAGGCAAAGACATCCTCATATTGTCTTAGTAACTCAATTATTTCTGCTTTTTGGCTGGGGTTAAGGTCTGTCCCTATCTTGAGTTCTTTTGGATTGTCAGGGGTTCCAATATCAACGGTGATGGTTTGGTCCAAGTTGGGTTTGGGTTTATCCTCGACCCATCCTTTGATCTCATCAGGTGCGTCGTCGTAATCTGTCTCGTCTTGTTCAATGCCCATTAAATCGAAATCCAGCTCAATGTCAAAATCATAATCATCATTCAAATTTGAAGGACCATCTGTTAGGCAAGGATTACTCAAATGGGTACACCTGACATGAAACAAAATACTTGTCATATATAAATCATTTTTTCACGACGATCGCAATTTCAAATAACACGAAGAAACGACACAATTATGCAGAAATAAAACAACAACAAAATAAAACTTCTTCATTCCCCCATCCTCTAGGGTTAACCACCCTGACGTCGAGCTTTTACCCTTGTTTGGATATCACTGGTTTCTGGGTCCAATTATCGATGGTCAGGTCAGATGAAATGCGCCGGATAAAGGAGGGCCTCACATCGGACACCTCCCCGATGATTACGGATACGTCGCCTGCGTTCTCCTCCATACCCTTTCCAGGAATAAACAGTCCTGCCCAATCGATGACAGGCACAACTTGTTGGGCTCCCGGTGGTATGACAATATTCGTCCCCTCCTTACTGCTTGTTGATTGTCCGGGGATGTAGCATTTGGTTTCAAACTCTTTTGCGACCTCCTGCAGGAAACTTTCCCTCCGGGCCGACTCATTACGTGTGGGGGTTAACTCTTCATTCCCTGCCCCAATCACCGGCCTGCTGATCCCCTGCCCATTGTCGACTTTGGTCACTGGACTGCCGACTAGTCGAATCGGAGTCGCACCCTGACGGTGTCCCCGTACTGCGCCCACATGGTATCCCAATCCTGCTTTGCCTATCTGCTGTGGTAGGTGGATGGGCTCGGTGATTCCCTGACTGCTTTTCCCTAGTCCCTGTCCAGGTTGGAAGTTCATTTTAATCATTTCCTTTGCCACAAAGGTGAGTTCCGGAGAGACCCTTGGTTTCACAGCTGGAGCCCCCAGGCATCTATAATGGGGAGTGCTAATCTCTAGTGCTTGAAAGTTGGCAGGCGCCGCTGACTCATCCACATTGATTACTGGTAGGCCACTCCTGAGAGGAGAAGGGTCATCACATTCGGCCGAGATTGTTACCAGATTCCCATCGATGATCAACTTGATTTGTTGGTGGAGCGTGGAGGGAACTGCCCCGGCCATGTGTATCCACGGCCTCCCTAACAGCAGGTTGTAGCTTGCCGTGATATCTAGAACTTGGAAGGAGATATCAAAAGTACAGGGCCCTATCTCCACTGGCAATTCTATCTCCCCGATGGTGTCCCTCCGGGATCCGTCAAAAGCCCGAACCACCACATGACTGGCCCGCAGGCGCTTGGGACTGATGTTCATTTTCTTCAGCGTACTGAGAGGACATATATTCAATGCCGATCCCCCGTCGATCAGTACCCCATTCATGACATATCCTGAAGAGATTACTGCAATGTGTAGCGGTTTTCGGTGCCCCCTTCCCTCTTCGGGAATGTCCTCATCTGTAAAGGATATTGCATCGGTTTCCAATAAGTGGCCTACCAACCGGCCGAAACCCTCCTCACTAATTTCTTTGGGCACAAATGCCTCCTCCAGAACCTTCATCAGGGTTTTGCAATGCTCACTGGATGACAACACCAAATCCATGACTGATGTTAGGGTTGATTCCTCGTTTAGAATCTGGATCCCCCTCATTTCTGGGTGATCCATCCTTTTCAAAAACTCTATGGCCCTTTCCTCAGAAACCTCTTCATTTTTTCTCTTTTGGCTCTCAAGGACTCGCCCGGGCAGATATAAGGGGTTCCCCTTGGTCGTCACGGACGCACAACTGACCGCTTCCTCTGGCATTCCCCCATAATTCCAGGGTACAGTTTTCAGACTACTGATAGGGAGCTGCGGCCTGGCTGCAAGGATGATGGGCCTCGGGGCTGTCAACTTGATAGGTCCCTCTATGTTATTCGTACTTACCCCTATCAACTTGATGGGCGTTATCCTCGCACTCCCATGGTCATGTATTACATTTATCATCTCCTCAACTTTCTGCACATAGTTCAACCTTGGCGGCTCCCCCGCCTCACTTGCCTCCGTCGCATTGACTCCCCCTCCATCATGTCTTGGCAGGGGATTTGCCTTAACATTCGGGGAATCCGGCTGTTCCACCACAATCTCTCCACTGTCAATCAGGTTTTGGATTCGATGCTTTAACGTCCAGCAATCCTGTGTATCATGGCCAGGGGAACTGGAGTGGTATGCACACCGCTTGCTCGGGTCAAACCTTCTACCCTTTGGGTCACTCGGGGGTGCCAAACCAACAATCTTCTTTTGGGCTACTAATACCGCTAATACTCGTTCAAGCGGCTCCCCGAGCGGGGTGAATACTCGGTTTTGCGAGGCCTCATATCTTCTTCGCCCCTCTGCTCTTTGATCTGAGAAATTGGGCTGTCGGGGTGGCCCTCCCCTCTGTGCCTGTACCGGAAGATGGTTTTCTGCTTTACTGGACGACCCTTGTAGGATGAGGGAGACATCCTCTTCCTTCCTCTTTTGGACCCTCCGGGAAGTGCTGCCATAGTTTCCGTTCTGTATTTGCTCGGCAGCTGTTTCTAAAGCAGTAAGATCCCGGATTTTACCCGATTTCAACCCCATGTCAACCATCTCTCCATGTTTAATCATTTCCGCAAAAGGTCTTCCAATCCCTGAGATGACCCTCTCATAATACGGTGCCTCCTGAATGTCTACAAAGGTCATTACCATCTCTGATTCGCTCATCGGGGGAGTTACCTGGGCAGCCATGCCCCTCCATCTTTGCGCATATTCCCTAAAGGATTCCCTAGGCTGTTTTTTAACCTTTGTCATTTGGTACCTGTCAAGAGCCATCTGGGCCTGAAAGCTGTATTGGGTTAAGAAAGTATGGGCCAATTCCTCCCAGTTGTGGATTCGGGCGTTGTCTAGGCGGGCATACCATATTCTTGCCTCCCCTGTTAAGCTTTTCTGAAATAGCTGCATTCTTAACCCCTCGTCTTCGGCATAAGACCCGAGTTCTCCAATGTAGATTTTCAAGTGTGTATAGGGGTCTCCCTTTCCATTGTACTTTTCAAACTCGGGAACTTTGAACTTTTCTGGATATTTGGCCCCGGGGAAAACACATAAATCCGAGTAATTAACCCTGCCCAGGGAGCCTATGCCCTTTAGAGATTGGATGGTTTCCTCCATGTATTTCATTTTTCTCCGAAGGTCGTCATGGTCCCCTTCCTCTGGGATAGTAATCACTGTCCTGCTAGGTATGGGAACGGCCTTTGGGATGACTGGCTCGTCCTTGAGTCGGGGTTGGTCCTCTTTAAGCAAGTTTGCACCATTTTTAGGAGGATTCTGATCATCCCCTGGTGGTGGAATATTATGCGATCCCTGGTTTACCGGATCTTGTCTGATTAAGAACTGTTCCTTTAACATTGTGGCCATTTCCATCATCTGTCTTTTAAAATCATCAAACTCTTCCCGAGATATGGAACTATGATTAGGAATATCAGCCATTTCAGAGGTAGAGGCCTGGGCTTTCTTAGACTGCGAACGGGTTTGAGGAGCAATCCTACAGAGACAAATGATTCGAAGTTTAGTCCCGGGGAAATGACAACATGGATGCATGCTAAAACTGTAAATTTTTTGGTGTTGTTTTTTAATCTTTCCCTGCAAAAGAGAAAGTTAGTAGTCCTTTAGTGCAATAACAAATGCTAAACATGCTTTATTATGCTCCCCCAACTATTCCCTGCAATTCACAGCGGTTAGTAATCTCTTTCGACACAGAAAAAGGGATGTATGAATATTGAATGAGATCATGACATTTAGACATATAAACGTAAAAAGGCATGAAGAGACTTTTCCTGCGTTGGGTTTATCAGAGGCTGACCTACCCTAGGGTTACTCTCACGGGCTTTTCGGCATGAAGGTTCCCAAATCTTCGCAATCTACTCGTTTGAGCCCTTTCGATTGGAGCGGATTTGAGTGGTGCGTTTCCTGAGCC
The DNA here is from genome assembly GCA_034770075.1 of Aralia elata. NCBI lineage: Eukaryota > Viridiplantae > Streptophyta > Magnoliopsida > Apiales > Araliaceae > Aralia > Aralia elata. Next base: position 72,646,979 of record CM068385.1, read on the forward strand.
ATCTCCGGGGAGCAGCCCCATCGAGTCCAGTAATAAGCAACCGACAGGTTCGCCTCAGGAGGAGGTACTCTCTCAACATACATTCACATTCATCGTCCTCACCGTATGCAAATGATTTCTTTAAAGTAAAGCCATTCCATTCAATCATTCATTCATTGGACAAAACACGCATTCACACAACAAAAACACAAAGGATCAAAATATCGCATGCACACACATATTCATAAATTTTTAAAGGATAGAATAGCATCAAGATTTAATGCGGCTTAAGCCCTCTAATGTTCCCCAGCAGAGTCGCCAGCTGTCGACGCCGGGTTTTCGCTTCTCCTCTTTTTGGTCTCTTCCAATTTTAGCCTTTTGGTTTAGATGACGTTTGGAAAAGGTCGGCATTGAGGTCGACGGGGTTTTGAAAGACCGTTTTTATGATGAGCCAATTAACCAGAGTCGCCAGTTGGTATATTTGAAATGGATGTACCAACTCATCCGAGTTTTCGTTTTTTATAAATCGCTGGCTCATGTGTGACTCCGAATTAATTGGTCTGCGAATCGAGATTCATAGAGTTCGGGGGCTTGCTTAAGTGAGGGGAAGGTGTTAGGCACCCCTCGACTTCCGTGAAACACGGTTACCGCAATCTTGATGCTTTCCTATCCTTTAATTCATGAAATGTGTGTGTGTGCGCGCTTGTGTGTGGGTGTGTGTCTATGTGAATGTTGTGGTGAGTTTGTATGAAAGAGTCATTTGGATTTTAGGGAAAATCGTGTTTTAATTTGAGTACGCTTCGGAATGTCTTTTCGATGTACCCAAGAAAGCTTTATTCTTTATGAGAAAGGTTTGATTTTAATTGTCCAAAACTATGGGATTTTTATTAAGTGTCGTTTTAACAAAAAAAAACAAGAGTTTTAAACCTTCGTCAAAATAGGAATCGAGATCTATACGTTGCTTTCATAAAATGATGGGCAATTTCTAGGATCTCTTTCACCCTATGCACAAAGATTTAATAAAACGTCAATTATTTATAAAATCATTTCGTGTGTTGTTTTGGAAAACGATTTTTTCTTTAGCTTTCTCGTTAGATAGGAATCGACATTCATTAACGTTTCTCAAATTTTTGCCTCGTGATTCTAATATCCTACTTTGATTGATTTTATGAAAATCTTGACATTTAGCTTTGAAATCAACTTCGTGTCATAAATCAAATCAAGCATTAAAATGCGTTGGGGCTATTCATGGGCATGTAAGCCATCAAAATAATCCCAAACGCCTACAATCACAAGTTCCACTAATATGGGGCCTTAAATCCGATTCTCGCTTTGGCGTCGTTTTAAGGCCCGACGGTTACACGTTACAAGGAGGCTACATCCTACCCGCTATATACATCAAGACATGTCCATCATCGGATTTGGACCACGGGGTCGCTTTCCTAGGCTCACAACCACGATTACTACGTACTCACAAATCAAACATTACAATAAATAACCAACGCGGAAATTCTAACAATATCCCGACATCCTAAATAGCAAATTAAAGGAACCACAACCAATACATCTCTTATACAACAAACAAGAAATCAAAACATGAATATCATCGGGTTATTAAGAAGAGTTTTGTTCCAATGGAACCCTCGCAAATAATCCCTAATTCATTGTTCAATAAGATACATGAAAATTATATCTAATTTACCCAAATCAATAGGACATGAATTGCTAGAACAAATAGAAATTTTCACCTTGCAATTGATCTCAAATGGATGTGAACTTGTGTATTTGAATAGGATAAATGATGTATTTGATACAATCAAACTCAAAAGAATTAATTCCACTCTTTTTTTCCTCTTCTTTCTCCTTATTTTGTTGCAAAATCTAGCTATTTTCTCTCTATTTCCGTATTTTTTGCTGCTGCAGAAATTCTTCTTCTTCAAAACTGCTGAACCTCCTGTATGCTGCCGAAGCTGCCTTAAATAGGCTGGCCAGAGCCAGCCGCAGATCTATCTGCGGCTGGCCGCAGATAGATCTGCGGCTGGCCAGCTGGCACGCCTCCCATCGCACTCAGCTGCTGAGTGCTGATTTCCCGGTTTTCGTGCTGGCGCACCCACTTGGCCGCAGATCTATCCGCGGCTGGCGGGCTTGACTTTCTCGATTTTCGTGCCACGCCTCGATTTTCGTACCGCAACGTCGGTTTTCGCTGACAGGCTCGTATTCTGCAGTCCGGGAATTTCCGGGAGACGTGCCACCTCATTCGGAAATGCCTGCCTCGGACGGTCATGCTGTCACGTCGACTTGGGCTGCCCAAATCATTGCGGCGGGACCGGGCGCTCGCCCTTGTGCCCGCTCCTTTGCTCCCGCAAGCTGGTTCAATTGACGATTTCGCCCTCCTGTCACGGTTAGTAGAAGGAAACGCAAAATTTGGGTGTCTACAGATGAAATACAAGTCTGAATCATTTGAAAGGTTCAAAGAATTCAGAAGTGAAACAAATTGACAAAGTATTAAGATTCTTTGATCAGATCGAGGAATAGTATACTTGTGCAATAAGTTTCTAGATCATCTCAAAATGGTATTTTCTCATAATGGAAACCTCCTGATACGCAATAATTGATTGGTGTATCTAAAAGGAGAAATTGTACCTGTTGGACATGGTGCAGTCCATAATGATTTTTACCGACATTCTAGTATCCATCTGGGGTTATGCCCTAGAAACGACTGCATATCTACAAGATAAGGTAACCTCAAAAATCCGGCCCCAAAACTCCATAAAGGTTATGGATAAGGAGGATTCCTAGTCTTAAATATGTTAAGATAAGGGGTTGTCCAACTTATGTGAAAAAGGTTTCAAAGATAAGTTTGGGACAAAATCTGACAAGTGCAGATTTGTGGGATATCCTAAAGAAAGTTTAGGGTATTATTACTATAATCCTACACGCTGCCTTCTTAGATAAAGGTGTTTATCATCGAAGGAGATAGTGGGAGGGTAATAGATCTTGAAAGAGTTCAAGAACCACAAAGCACTTTAAGTTGATCCGAGGAACCTGTAGATAGACCTATTGTACCACAACCGAATCGTAAATCTGGAAGAGTACCGAAGATACCTGGGAGGTATGGATTCATCATAGAGGATGATGATGAGGTACGCATCATAGAGGATGATGATCCAGTTATATACGATAAGGCTATGAGTATAAGATACTCAGAGAAATGGCAGATGACCATGAAATCCGAAATGGACTCCATGTATAAGAACCAAGTATAGACTCTGGTGTATATGGGTCTTTAAGAGAAAGACTGGGGCAAATGGCAAGGTGGAGACCTATAAGACCAGACCTGTTTAAAAGGTTTTTCAAGTCAAGGAGTTGACTGTAATAAAATCTTATTACCGGGTAATGCTCAAGTCCATTTGGATTTTACTTGCGATTGCAGCTTATTACGAAATCTGGCAAAATGGATGTGGAGACGTCCTTCCTCAATGAAGACTTGAGGAGAATGTATGTATGATACAGCCAGAGGAATTTGTTTCAAAGGTTGAAGCAAATCGTGTTTTAAGCTACAATGATCCATTGATGGATTGAAGCAAGCTTCTCAAAGATGGAACATTCATTTTGATGAGACAATCAAAAGAGTTTGATTTTATCAAAAACGGGAATGAACCTAGTGTATACAAAAGGGTCAGTGGGAGCGCTGTGACATTCTTGGTATTATATGTTGATATACTACTGACAAGGAATAACACACCAATGCTACAATCAGTAAAGATAAAATTGTCTAAACATTCCTCCATGAATGACTTGGGAGGAGCATCCTATAAATTGGGGATATAAGTCTATATAGATAGATTTAAAAGGATGTTCAGCTTGACCCAAGGAACGTATATTCATTTGATGCTAAAGGCGTTTAGCATGGCAAACTCCAAGAGAGGTCTCATGATGATGAGTCATGGAGAGAATCTCTCTAAAATTGTCCCCAATTGAAAGAGAGATCACATGAGTTACTATCATGTATGCAATGAATATACTAGGCCTGATGTTGATCAGTCATATTCTGGAGAAGATCACTGTAAGACAGTGATAAACATCTTTAAGTACTTAACCGGTATTGAAGATATAATCATAATTCATGGTAGGTTTGAATTAAAACTAGAGGGCTAAACAGACTCAAGTTTTTCAGACTGACCAAGACGATAACAAATCCACTTTAAGGTAAATCGTTACCTTGAAAGGTGGTGCAGTGAATTGGAAAGGTTCCAAACAGCAAAGAGTTGCTGGTTTAGTGACAAAGACAAAGTATATAGCTGTAAATGAAGCTGCAAGTTGATTGTTTGGATGAAAAGTTCATCACAGAACTAGGAATAGTTCCTAAGTCTCATCTTGGATTCAAACATGTGTTGCAGCACTTTCATTTGATTAGTGGAATCATTGAAAGAGGAGAAGTCACTATAGAGATAGTGGACTCTCAAGAACAACATTGCATATCCATTTACTGAAGCTTTATCCAAACAGTAGGATGATCGTCACTTAGAGAAGAAGGGTATTAGATACCATGACGATTGGCTTTAGTGCAAGTGGGAGATTGAAAGTAGTATGCACACAAGCCAATCATATTTGATATGATGTAGCATATACTTTGTAATCTTATTCGTTTGAAAAAGGCATTTTACATTATCTATATAGTGATGTTATATTAAATGTGATAAACCCATAGTTTTGAGCAATGCTTTTAGAATCATTATGGTGATCATGCTAATGAGATCTAAATTCTAGATAGCTCACAAACTAAAATTGTTCCTAATCGTTGGATTACTAAAAAGGGGATTAGTGAATCCGGATAGATTAGTACATACGTTGCTTGCTCTTATGAAGAGGATGATTGATCTCTCGTGGTTGGGTGTTGCTTCCTGGTTGTACTAGTCCTCTTTCCTGCTCCACTACTTGAGCCCTATCCACAGCATCTGCGTATATACAAATTTTATGAGAAACGAGATATTGACGAATCTCTGGTTTCAAACCTCGGAGGAACATTCGTGTCATCCGTTTCTCAGTGTCCACCAAATGGGATGCAAAACGCGACAGCTCGGCGAACTTAGCTTCGTACTGTGACACCGTCATGTTGTTCTGTTCCAGTTTGATGAATTCTACCTCCTTCATATGACGAATACTTTCCGGAAAATACTACTCATTGAATAATTCCTGGAACTCGACCCAAGACATCTCAATTGCCGAATGATGGGCACGTTTCACAGATTCCCACCAATGATCCGCTTCTCCTCGTAACATAAAGGTGGCAAAAGGAACCTTTTGGTCGTCCGTGCAACGTAGTACATCAAATATCTTTATTAATTGTTTAAGCCATGCCTCTGCCTTGAGTGGATCTGACTTGCCGAAAAATTCAGGTGGTCCCAATTCTTTGAACTGCTTAGCAGTGACCATCCGTACATTATCAGCGTTTCTGCCAGTATTGTAGACAGGAGCTCTTCTCGCCTGGTTCTGTAGGTATTGCATGAAGTTCCTAAAAAATTCATCATTCATCCGGTTGTTAGCATCATGATTAACATCATGATGTTCTGAATTTGCACCCGTATTATTTGTGGCTTCCTGGTTTTCAGCCACAATGGTCTCATAGTGAATCTCTTGGTTTTCAGATGCCATTCTGAAATGTGATCACAAAACAAATATTAGTTAAAGAAATAGACATGCAACATCTTGTCCCTATAACCAAACCAATTACTTAACTAAAAAATAGCTTAGGTAGGACACACTAGCGAAGGATTTTACTCGTCTCTCCCCTCCTAGTTCTAATCCCAGATCTCTACCAGAGATCATATCCCTAAGCTCTGATACCAACTGTGACGCCCCCAAAATAGGTCCATACAACCCATTTTGAGTCGCCAATAACATTCCACAAAATACAAATACAAATATGAATTTTCCCATTTACAACTAATAAGTGTTGTGCAAAATACGACAACACAATACAAATACATCTTAAATTCTCAATACACTTATTGTCACACTAATAGTAAGGTATTGAGACACTTCTAATATCTCGGACCATCACTCCATTCCCCGGCTAGTCCCCGCTACACTCTCTTTTCCTGAGGAGAATAATGGAACAAAAAGGAAAAGGGTGTGAGCACAAATAGCCCAGTAAGAAAATATCATGACTAAGATAATGAAGAATAAAAATTATCTTTAGTCTTCAACAGAATTAAATCAGAGATTTAAAGATATTTTAATTGTTTAACAACAACAATTGCAGCGGAACCAACAATCCATTAGAAGAGTCAAGTAGATTATAATATCTACCATCTTCTATAAATTAAAGGATCACCACCAATATTTTATCCCTGTAACACCAATCAACAATTCCTGTTTATGAACATCCAAATCAACAGTTTATATTCAACAGCCTCTCTTTGCATTACGTGCCAAAGATATTTATTTATAACATCACCGGTCATGATCATGCCAAACGCCAGTTCATCTTTGCACTACGGGCCAAAGAGAACTTTCACCATACGCCTTTGTTTGTAACACCAAAAGTCATGATAATACCAATACACAGTTTGGTCAAAATCATGTCATGTCAGTTCATCTTTGCACTACGGGCCAAAGAGAACTATCACCACAATTTAAGTATGAGGATGAGGATGATGACAATGATACAGTGAGATCAAGGATAAGAAAAGCTTTATAATTTAATCAGTATCAAAGATTGACCAAATTGCCAACACGATGACCAAATTGTGGAGTCAAATTCAAGAATGATATTCAAGAAATTGTTTCATGCTTCAACTATAACATATAAAATGAAATAGAAAGATTCAAGTGAGAAGATATTAGATGAAGCACAAACTATTAAAGATATTCTACTAATTTTTCAGGGATTTTCCTTTTCTCCATTTAAAAATAAGGTTTTGGAAACAAACAAAGATTTCTTATCTTAAATGGAGAAATGTGAAAGAAAAAGATATCCCTTAAAGAGTACAAAAGAAATGATACGTTATACGAGTATAACAGAATATATGAAACTGCAAATGGATTTTCACCCGTCATGCGATAATTCGCGTAGACAGATTATTTTCACAACAGATTAATAAGTAACGAATACAAAGGGTTATTCACCAGGCATGCGTCAATCCGCACGGACATGTTATACCCATAGATTAATAAGGAATGAATACAGAAGGGTATTCAACAGGTACGACACTCGTACTTATAGGTTATTCCCATAGAATAATAAGGAATGAATACAAAAGGATATTCACCAGGCATGCGTCATACCGCACGGACAGGTTATCCCCATAAATTAATATAGAATGAATAACAACCTTTATGAGTATAATATCACTTACGAACATGAAAGCAAATGATATTATATAGGAGTATGAAAGAAATGATATTCCCTACCTTAGTAAACAAGTGACTGAATGTTACTTTCTATGAAGTTTACTAACTTCGGATAATACTAGTATTCTCACAAATACTCACAATAGCCTAGCACACTAAGAGAACTCAAGAAATTTAGAGAGAGAGAGGAAGTATAAGCAATGAAGGTGTGAAATTTTCTTAAGCAAAACCTCCCTATTTATAGGAAAATCAAGGTGAGGGCATTTTAGTCTTTTTCCCAAATTTTCTTGGTTTATTACTCTTATACCCTTGGCATATTCTTTTAATATACTTTATGCCATAGTATATTTTTAGAATATGCTTTTACTTAGATTTTTAACCTTAAGGTAAAATAAAAACTAAATTAACTATTTACTGACGGTAATTACTATTGACTGACATGTGGGTCCCACGGAAAAATAAAATCTGAAGAAATTATTCTACAAAAATAATTTGTGGGTCCCATCGGTCAAATAGTTATGGGTCCCACGAAATAAAGTGCGGGTCCCACAGAAAAAAAATAAGTTAACTTACAACAAACGCTTCACGTTTTTTTTAATCAACACTATTTTAGACTTATAATATCGACAACCAGATCATTCCCAGGAAAAAGAGGGCCTTCCGTATAAACGGCGCGCAATTAAATAACCTTTTTCCTTGACAGAATTTCTAGACATTGTCAATAATGCTAAAATATCATATCAAATAATATAAGTTGCAGTGTCATGACAAATAATAAAAAGTATTATGCAGATGCTACTGTAACAATTATTGAACAAAATATGTGCAATAGCTGCTTTATCAATTATTGAATCAATAATATAAAATACTGTGCAACACCGCGTGCTTGTGAAATACCGCGTACTACTGTGGAATAACGCGTTTTACTGTTCTTTTTATTACCGGGTATTTCAACAGTTGCAGGTGATAATATTGTTGACAAATACTGTCGTTTTCAGTATCCGACAATGGGGCCCACTATCGTTGACAATATTGCCATTTCGGCGCCGTCGTACTATACCGAATATAATATTCTCCGACAAAAAGAATATTCCCCGACAAAAAGAATATTCCCCGACATGCACTGTTTATCAGATAATTTGCATATAACACCCTTAACTATCATTTATAACAATTAAGCACTTTACTATTTAGAAGAATAATCATAAAGAAAATAATAAACTTTCATTTCATAAAGTCGGGATTTTACAATCTCCCCTCCTTATGAAATTTCGTCCTCGAAATTGACGTACGTACCTGGCGTTTCGAAGAGGTGAGGATACCTTGCTCTCATTTCAGATTCTAACTCCCAGGTCATTTCCTCAATATCATGGTTTCTCCATAAAACTTTGACTTGAGGTATAACCTTTGATCGTAGAATCTGTTCCTTCTTATCCAAGATCTTGACAGGTACCTCTTCGTACGTCAAATCCTCTGCTATCTCGTCTGGTTCCAACTCAATAATGTGGTTTGGATCTTTCACATATTTACGTAGCATGGATATGTGAAAAACATTATGAACACGAGACATGCTTGGCGGTTTGTTTTTTAAAGCGAGTCTGTAGGCCACAGTTCCTACTCGGTCGAGGATTTCAAATGGACCGATAAATCGAGGGTTAAGCTTTCCTCTCTTTCCGAATCGCATAACACCTTTCCACGGAGCAACACGTAAAAATACATGATCCCCGACATTGAATTCTTCGTCTCTTCGATGAAGATCGGCATAACTCTTTTGTCGATCTTGAGCTGTTTGTATACGTTGCCGGATCATTTGGATCTTTTCCGTAGTCATACGTATCAACTCAGGTCCCAACAATTTTGCCTCACCTACTTCATCCCAACATGCTGGAGATCGACACCTTTGTCCATACAACGCCTCGAAGGGAGCCATGCCTATACTTGCTTGATAACTGTTATTGTAAGAGAATTCTACCAATGGCAAGTATTTGTCCCAACTTCCTTTGAAGTCTAGTACGCAGAGTCTTAATAGATCTTCAAGGGTTTGAATAGTCCTTTATGATTGCCCGTCTGTTTGGGGATGATATGCAGAACTGAATCGTAATTCAGTGCCCATAGCTTTTTGCAAGCTGACCCAAAATCGTGAAGTGAACCTAGGATCTCGATCAGAAACGATGGATACTGGCATGCCATGCAATCTCATAATCTCGCTAATATACAAACTAGCAAGACGCTCGAGTGAATAGTTTTCTCGTATAGGCAAGAAATGAGCAGACTTGGTCAATCTATCTATAATGACCCAACTTGCGTCTAAGCCTTGAGAAACCTTGGGAAGACCTGTCACGAAATCCATGTTGATGTGTTCCCACTTCCATTCTGGAATCTCAAGTGGTTGCAATGGACCCCTTGGTACTTGATGCTCCGTCTTGACACGTTGACAAGTTAAACATCTTGCAATAAACTCTGCAATCTCTCTCTTCATATTGTTCCACCAAAATGTATGTCGAAGATCACGATACATTTTGGTACTTCCCGGGTGGATTGCAAATGGTGTGTTGTGTGCCTCCATCATGATTTTGTATTTCAACTCAGGGTCGTTAGGAACACACAGTCTAGAGTTGACTCGAAGTATTCCATCTTCGTCGACTCTTGCTTCTGGAATAGCACCTTCTTGTACCTTTTTCTTCATATTCATCAACTTCGGGTCTGTAACTTGAGCAGCTTTAATTTTGTCGATTAAAGCCGATTCTACCTGTATATGTGCGACCTTCACGTGGGTTCCTGGAGTCTTTAACTCTATCTCCATCCTTTGTAAATCATCCAAGATGAGCCTTTGCGATGTCAGTAATGCACTCGTGCTTGCATATGATCTTCTACTCAATGAGTCAGCTACTACGTTCGCCTTTCCAGGATGGTATTGGATGGTATGGTCGTAATCTTTTAACAGCTCGAGCCAACGCCGTTGTCGCATGTTGAGTTCCTTCTGGGTGAAGAAATATTTGAGACTTTTGTGGTCTGTATAGATCTCCACTTTCCCTCCATACAAGTAATGTCTCCAAATCTTCAACGCGAAAACGACTGCTGCCAACTCTAGATCATGAGTAGGATAATTCCTCTCATATTCCTTGAGTTGCCGAGACGCATAGGCTATAACCTTCCCATGTTGCATGAGAACACAACCTAGTCCTTTGCTTGAGGCATCGCTGTAGATGACAAACCCTTCCGATCCTGATGGTATTGCCAATACAGGTGCTGAAATGAGCCTTCTTTTGAGTTCTTGAAAACTCTTCTCACATTCTTCGCTCCATTTGAATGTTGTGCTTTTCCGAGTCAGTTGAGTTAATGGAATGGCTATTCGAGAAAATCCTTCTACGAATATCCGATAATAACCAGCTAGACCCAGAAAGCTTCGTAATTCGGTTACTGACTTGGGTTGTTCCCAATTTGATACTGCTTCAATCTTTGCCGGGTCAACCGAGATTCCTTCTTTAGAAACCAAGTGACCAAGGAATGCAACTTCCTCAAGCCAGAATTCACATTTCTACAACTTAGCATATAACTTGTTTTCACGAAGTTTTTGGAGTATCAGCCTCAAGTGTTGCTCATGATCTTCACGACTTTTAGAATATATGAGAATGTCATCAATGAAGACAACCACGAAATGATCCAAATATTCCTTGAATATCCGGTTCATCATATCCATGAAAGCAGCAGGAGCATTAGTCAATCCAAAAGACATGACTAGGAATTCATAATGCCCGTACCGAGTTCTGAAGGCAGTCTTTGGAATGTCATCAGCTTTAACTTTCAACTGATGATATCCAGAACGAAGATCGATCTTTGAAAAGAATTGAGCACCTTGTAACTGGTCGAACAGGTCATCAATGCGAGGTAACGGGTACCTATTTTTGATGGTGACATGGTTTAACTCCCGATAGTCAATGCAAAGTCTCATACTCCCGTCTTTCTTCTTTACGAATAAAACAGGAGCACCCCAAGGCGATGTACTCGGACGTATGAAACCGCTGTCTAACAACTCCTGTAGTTGGACTTTTAACTCTTGAAGTTCAATAGGAGCCATTCGATATGGGGTTTTGGAAATAGGTTTCGTACCGGGTTCAAGGTCGATACAAAATTCAATTTCACGGTCTGGGGGTAGGCCAGGAAGTTCTTCGGGAAATACGTCAGGGAACTCATTGACAACAGAAATATTTTTCAAATCTGACGTACTTTTATTTAAATCCGTTATATGGGCTAAGAAGGCTTGACATCCGTTTTTTAATAAACGAATGGCTTTGTGACTCGAAATGATGGTTATTGATTTCAATGGTTTGGTTGCTTGAATTCGCATAATAGGTTGATTAGGAATATGAAAACTAATGACCTTACGAAAGCAATCAATTTTAGCATGATGAACAGTTAACCAATCAATTCCTAAAATCACATCAAATTCATGCATGTTCAAGGAGATAAGATCAACAGGTAATGTGAGGGTGCCGATTTGAACAAAGCAAGATTTATAGACTGTAGATGTAACGAATGTTTGCGCTAATGGTGTTTCGACAGATAAGTCAAAATCTAATTCTTCAGGAGTCAAATTCAAGCGTTGAGCACATGTTGGTGAAATAAAAGAGTGGGTAGAACCAGTATCTAATAAGGCATAGACTTCATAAGAGTTAATAAGTAGTTTACCCGTTATAACCTCGTTCGAATTCTGCGCTTTTTGTGACGTCACAACAAAAGCTCTCCCCTGGACCACAGACTTTGACTTGTCCGTGACCGCCTTCGGTGTCATCATCGCAGTTGGACTTGACTTCGCTGCATGACAAAAGCGAGCTATATGGCCTTCCTTTCCACAATTGTAACATACTTGGGATGGCGATTGTGTACAATTGGGACTGATGTGTCCTTCTTTCCCACACCTGAAACATCTTACAGGTGGTCGTTCTCCTTCCTTCGAAACTGGTACTGGTGCTGGTGATGACGTTGGTGCCTTTCCATGGTTGTTGAATCTCCTCTTCTTGGAATTATTGCCACTTGACTCACTCCTTCTGTTATCCGGGCCAGGATTACCACCGAAGTGGTTACCATTTCCGGTGTTGTGATTCCCTCCTCGCTGATTATCATTATTTCGATAATTACTGCCACCATTACGATTATTACCGTGATTTTGCTCTCGTGGTTGGGTGTTGCTTCCTGGTTGTACTAGTCCTCTTTCCTGCTCCACTACTTGAGCCCTATCCACAGCATCTGCGTATATACAAATTTTATGAGAAACGAGATATTGACGAATCTCTGGTTTCAAACCTCGGAGGAACATTCGTGTCATCCGTTTCTCAGTGTCCACCAAATGGGATGCAAAACGCGACAGCTCGGCGAACTTAGCTTCGTACTGTGACACCGTCATGTTGTTCTGTTCTAGTTTGATGAATTCTACCTCCTTCATATGACGAATACTTTCCGGAAAATACTACTCATTGAATAATTCCTGGAACTCGACCCAAGACATCTCAATTGCCGAATGATGGGCACGTTTCACAGATTCCCACCAATGATCCGCTTCTCTTCGTAACATAAAGGTGGCAAAAGGAACCTTTTGGTCGTCCGTGCAACGTAGTACATCAAATATCTTTATTAATTGTTTAAGCCATGCCTCTGCCTTGAGTGGATCTGGCTTGCCGAAAAATTCAGGTGGTCCCAATTCTTTGAACTGCTTAGCAGTGACCATCCGTACATTATCAGCGTTTCTGCCAGTATTGTAGACAGGAGCTCTTCTCGCCTGGTTCTGTAGGTATTGCATGAAGTTCCTAAAAAATTCATCATTCATCCGGTTGTTAGCATCATGATTAACATCATGATGTTCTGAATTTGCACCCGTATTATTTGTGGCTTCCTGGTTTTCAGCCACAATGGTCTCATAGTGAATCTCTTGATTTTCAGATGCCATTCTGAAATGTGATCACAAAACAAATATTAGTTAAAGACATAGACATGCAACATCTTGTCCCTATAACCAAACCAATTACTTAAATAACCAAAAATAGCTTAGGTAGGACACACTAGCGAAGGATTTTACTCGTCTCTCCCCTCCTAGTTCTAATCCCAGATCTCTACCAGAGATCATATCCCTAAGCTCTGATACCAACTGTGACGCCCCCAAAATAGGTCCATACAACCCATTTTGAGTCGCCAATAACATTCCACAAAATACAAATACAAATATGAATTTTCCCATTTACAACTAATAAGTGTTGTGCAAAATACGACAACACAATACAAATACATCTTAAATTCTCAATACACTTATTGTCACACTAATAGTAAGGTATTGAGACACTTCTAATATCTCGGACCATCACTCCATTCCCCGGCTAGTCCCCGCTACACTCTCTTTTCCTGAGGAGAACAATGGAACAAAAAGGAAAAGGGTGAGCACAAATAGCCCAGTAAGAAATATCATGACTAAGATAATGAAGAATAAAAATTATCTTTTAGTCTTCAACAGAATTAAATCAGATATTTAAAGATATTATATTTGTTCAATAACAACAACTGCAGCGGAACGAACAATCCATTAGAAGAGTCAAGTAGATTATAATATCTACCATTGTCTATAAGTTAAAGGATCACCACCAATATTTTATCCCTGTAACACCAATCAATAATTCCTGTTTTATGAACATCCAAATCAATAGTTTATATTCAACAGTCTCTCTTTGCACTACGTGCCAAAGATATTTATTTATAACATCACCGGTCATGATCATGCCAAACGCCAGTTCATCTTTGCACTACGGGCCAAAGAGAACTTTCACCATACGCCTTTGTTTGTAACACCAAAAGTCATGATAATACCAATACACAGTTTGGTCAAAATCATGTCACGTCAGTTCATCTTTGCACTACGGGCCAAAGAGAACTATCACCACAATTTAAGTATGAGGATGAGGATGATGACAATGATACAGTGAGATCAAGGATAAGAAAAGCTTTATAATTTAATCAGTATCAAAGATTGACCAAATTGCCAACACGATGACCAAATTGTGGAGTCAAATTCAAGAATGATATTCAAGAAATTGTTTCATGCTTCAACTATAACATATAAAATGAAATAGAAAGATTCAAGTGAGAAGATATTAGATGAAGCACAAACTATTAAAGATATTCTACTAATTTTCAGGGATTTTCTCCATTTAAAAATAAGGTTTTGGAAACAAACAAAGATTTCTTATCTTAAATGGAGAAATGTGAAAGAAAAAGATATCCCTTAAAGAGTACAAAAGAAATGATACGTTATACGAGTATAACAGAATATATGAAACTGCAAATGGATTTTCACCCGTCATGCGATAATTCGCGTAGACAGATTATTTTCACAACAGATTAATAAGTAACGAATACAAAGGGTTATTCACCAGGCATGCGTCAATCCGCAAGGACAGGTTATACCCATAGATTAATAAGGAATGAATACAGAAGGGTATTCACCAGGTACGACACTCGTACTTACAGGTTATTCCCATAGAATAATAAGGAATGAATACAAAAGGATATTCACCAGGCATGCGTCATACCGCACGGACAGGTTATCCCCACAAATTAATATAGAATGAATAACAACCTTTATGAGTATAATATCACTTACGAACATGAAAGCAAATGATATTATATAGGAGTATGAAAGAAATGATATTCCCTACCTTAGTTAACAAGTGACTGAATGTTACTTTCTATGAAGTTTACTAACTTCGGATAATACTAGTATTCTCACAAATACTCACAATAGCCTAGCACACTAAGAGAACTCAAGAAATTTAGAGAGAGAGGGGAAGTATAAGCAATGAAGGTGTGAAATTTTCTTAAGCAAACCCTCCCTATTTATAGGAAAATCAAGGTGAGGGCATTTTAGTCTTTTTCCCAAATTTTCTTGGTTTATTACTCTTATACCCTTGGCATATTCTTTTAATATACTTTATGCCATAGTATATTCTTAGAATATGCTTTTACTTAGGTTTTTAACCGTAAGGTAAAATAAAAACTAAATTAACTATTTACTGACGGTAATTACTATTGACTGACATGTGGGTCCCACGGAAAAATAAAATCTGAAGAAATTATCCTACAAAAATAATTTGTGGGTCCCATCGGTCAAATAGTTATGGGTCCCACGAAATAAAGTGTGGGTCCCACAGAAAAAAAATAAGTTAACTTACAACAAACGCTTCACGTTTTTTTTAATCAACACTATTTTAGACTTATAATATCGACAACCAGATCATTCCCAGGAAAAAGGGGGCCTTCCGTATAAACGGCGCGCAATTAAATAACCTTTTTCCTTGACAGAATTTCTAGACATTGTCAATAATGCTAAAATATCATATCAAATAATATAAGTTACAGTGTCATGACAAATAATAAAAAGTATTATGCAGATGCTACTGTAACAATTATTGAACAAAATATGTGCAATAGCTGCTTTATCAATTATTGAATCAATAATATAAAATACTGTGCAACACCGCGTGCTTGTAAATACCGCGTACTACTGTGGAATAACGCGTTTTACTGTTCTTTTTATTACCGGGTATTTCAACAGTTGCAGGTGATAATACTGTTGACAAATACTGTCGTTTTCAGTATCCGACAATGGGGCCCACTATCGTTGACAATATTGCCATTTCGGCGCCGTCGTACGATACCGAATATAATATTCTCCGACAAAAAGAATATTCCCCGACAAAAAGAATATTCCCCGACATGCACTGTTTATCAGATAATTTGCATATAACACCCTTAACTATCATTTATAACAATTAAGCACTTTACTATTTAGAAGAATAATCATAAAAAAAATAATAAACTTTCATTTCATAAAGTTGGGATCTTACAGTAATTCCATGTCTTATATTTAATTGGGACATTGTATGGTAGAAGGATTGAATTGTACGGTAACTATTCACTGAAAGGTTCTTTTGTGATTAATGTTGAAATCTATATTATCTGGAAAGTCGTTGATCGCTAAGGGGGCTTACCCTTATTGTAGAATAAATATTATTTATTTAAATGAATTAAATAGTTTAATTTATTTATTTAAATAAGATTAGAATTGTTCTAATTGATTTATTCACAACCGGTTTAATATGGAGAACCTAAAGGGTCACACCGCAAAAGGAAAATATTTATTTAAGAAGTAAATGGCATAATTGTAATAATAAGTTAAGTGTATTTAATTTAGTCTATGGAGATAGAATAAATTAAATAGCTTAATATTTATTATTTAATATTTTGGAAATATTAAATATAAATTAATAAGAAGAGTCTTATTATTATTATTATTACAATTACTATTATTTAATTCCTAATAGGGATTGGGAATTAATTAATAGAAGTACTCTCTCATGAATTCCTAATTGGATTAGGAGTTCAATTAATTAAAGGAGTTTAATTAAAATAAAAACCCTAATTCTAAATAGTTTAGGAGGGTTTCCTATATCTATAAATAAGAGGAGTCTTATTATGATTTAGGGTTACACGGTTAGACAGTCAGACAATTAGATTGTTAGACAATTTACACACTCTTCCATGAGAATTGGAGAGAGAGAGAGTACTTGCAATTTCTATAGAGATAGAAACTAGGGTTTTGCCAACACCCATCTTCTTGAATAACTATTATTCCTTGGTGGATCACCTCTAGAGGCCAAACACTTGGGTGGCTAACGTTGATCAAAGGAAGGAATTTAATCGGTGAAATTCAAGGACAACGCGAAGGAATTGGAGGTGAACTTGTACCCGAGGAAGCACGGTTCTACGAGGGTATAATTTCTTAATCTCTATCTCTTTCGTTTAATTGATAATTGAGCACATGGATGATCATGGTGATGGTTTGTATGAAAATTTTAAAATCCGTTTTATCGCGCTTCCGCACTATTTATGTAATTGGATTACATGTTCGCGCTATGTACAAACCTAACAGAAGGATTGCTCAACAGTTTTTGTTCTTCTCTCTTATCTTTTACTTTGACTTTTGAATGCTATTAAATTTGTGGATGATGGATTCTAGTTTATTTATGAACTAAATTTCCTTTTAAGGCTATAATGCATCTTATTGTGTAGTTTTGTTTAACATGCTTCCTGGATAATTATGATTAGTTATTATGGGATTGTTTATTATGGTTTATACTTAATTGTTTAATTATCTGGCTAATAATTACTTGGATAATCTACATGAACTCGAGAGATGAAGTATAGATTTAAATCTGACCATAATAGCAAGTGATTCTGTATTCTACTTGTCGTTGGAATTCATAATTTGTGTTTAGGATAGAGATATGCCTATTCACCACATATAATCTAATGGGAAACCAGAACTTTAAATCCTTTTTAATTGTAATTCACGTAGAGATATAGTGAGTTAGTTAATTAGGGTGATTATCTTGAATCTATCATTTGTGGATTTGAGTTGAGTTGTTTATGAAACATTGAGAGATGATTATAAATACTAATGAGTTCTTAATTAACAATCCAAAATAATTAGCATAATCCAAAGGGAAGTGTGTCAAGCAAAGTGAAGCAATAATTGAAGTTGTAGTCTTAAGTCTTTAAAAATCTGTTTTCAACTTGTGGTAGTAACTTAATTTAGAATTAATTAGTTAAAATCAGAAATTCAGAAATCATTGATTATTTGTTTAATAAAATTGATTTGATTTAGGATTGAAAATTTTCATTATAAACTCATTTTTTTCTCTGTGGGACGATACTCTCTTATCATTATATTACTTATGGACTGCGTATACTTGCATATTTTGCTAGTATAGATTTAGGCAAACAAGTTTTTGGCGTCGTTGCCGGAGAAATTTTTGTGTTTATAATTTTTATTTGTCAGTCTAATTGATTCAATTTTAGTTAAACAACATTCACTTTTATTTTTCTTTTATTCTCTTTTTCAGGTGATTCTGGTTCGTTTATGCAAACTAGATCAAAACAACCGGAACTTGTGTAGTGTGAGGACGATCTTGAAAACAAGTTACGCCAGTTGAGGAAATTTTGCAAAGAGATAATCGAGAAAGAGAAAATGGTAGAAGAAAAGCAGAAATCATTGAGGGAATATACCATGCCTAAGATATATAAGATCAAGTCAAGCATCATGAGGCCAGCGATCACTACGAACACTTTTGAGATCAAACCGGGAACAATTCAGATGATCCAGAATTCGGTGCAGTTTGGGGGTTTGGCCACTGATGATCCAAATGAACATTTGGTGAGCTTTCTTGAGATTTGTGATACATTCAAATATCACAATGTTTCGGATGATGTGGTCAGACTACGTTTATCTCCATTCACTTTGAGGGATAAAACTAAGAGATGGTTGCACTCGCTTCCGCCGGGATCCATCACGACCTGGGATGACTTAGCTGAGAAATTTCTTGCGAAATTCTTTCCGCCAGCTAAAACTGCCAAGTTGAGGAATGAGATTTCCACTTATGAGCAACAACATGGAGAGTCACTGTATGAGACTTGGGAGAGGTTCAAGGACTTATTGAGAAAATGCCCACACCATTGATTACCCAAGTGGCTACAGGTTCAGACATTCTACAATGGGTTAAGTGGTAACACTCGATCCAGCATAGATGCAGCTGCGGGAGGAGCACTTATGGATAAAAAGTTTGATGAGGCTTATGAACTGTTGGAGACAATGGCTGCCAATAATTATCAATGGCTGACTTACAGAATGAATCAACAAAAGGTAGTTGGGGTGTTTGAAGTTGACGCAGTCACAACATTAGCAGATCAGATGGCAGCTATGTCTAAGAAAATTGATGCTATAGCAGATTCAAAAACTCCACAAGTTGCTTATGTTTGTGAACTATGCGCTGGATCACATCATACAGATTATTGTCCCATTAATCCTGAAGCAGTGCAATTCGTGGGTACCAACGACCTCCAAACCCTTACCAAAACACTTACAATCCGGGGTGGAGAAATCATCCGGGTTTCTCTTGGAGCAACAATACACAGGCTCAAAATCAAGCTCTAAGACCACAGAATCCCCCAGGTTTTCAAAATCAAGTTCCACCACAGGCAGAGAGGAAACCAAGTTTGGAGGACTGCTTGACAAAATTTATTACAGCTTCCGAGAGGAGAATGAATGATCAGGATAAGCTGTTAAACCAAGTAGATATGAATGTGAAAAGTCAGGCAGCGTCGATTAGAAATCTAGAGAATCAGTTGGGATAGTTAGCTCATGTTTTGAATAGTCGACCCCAAGAGCATTCCCAAGTGATACTGAAGTTAATCCGAAAAGAGATGGGAAGGAACAATGCCAAGCTGTCACTTTGAGAAGCAGGAAACAACTCCAGCCGAGCAGCGCGGTCGCGATTGAAATACAAGGAGAGGCAGCGCAGCCGCGCCCACCTCCAGTCAAAGCTCCTGCAGAGGATTTGGTAGAGAAAGATAAGAACACGGGAACTGAGCTGAAAGAAAAGGAGAAAGCAGATCAATCTGTAGTATACCCTCTCGTTCCATATCCATAGAGACTTCAAAAGCGGAAATTAAACAAACAGTTCGCCAATTTCCTTGAAGTCTTCAAGAAGCTATAAATCAACATACCGTTTATGGAAGCTTTAGAGTAGATGCCAAGCTATGCCAAGTTCATGAAAGGAATCTTGTCAAGGAAGAAAAAGCTGGAGGATTATAAAATAGTAGCGTTAACTAAAGAGTGTAGTGCTATATTGCAAAAGAAGTTGCCACCAAAATTAAAGGATCCTGGGAGTTTCACTATCCCTTGCACTATTGGCAGCTTATCAATCAACAGATGTTTGTGTGATTTGGGTGCCAGCATTAACCTTATGCCCCTATCGATATATGTCCAGTTGGGTCTACCTGCACCGAAACCAACTAACATCTCTCTTCAGCTTGCAGATAGGTCGGTTACATATCCTAAAGGTATTATGGAAGACATCCTGGTAAAAGTGGATAAATTCATATTCCCAGCTGATTTCATCATTTTGGATTATGAAGAGGACAAAGACATTCCTATCATACTTGGGAGACCATTCTTAGCAACTGGTAGAATACGTATAGATGTGCAGAAAGGAGAATTGACCATGCGGGTTCAAGACCAAGAAGTGGCATTCAATGTGTTCAAAGCCATGAAGTTTCCTACGGATGAGGAGGAGTGTTTCTGAATGGATGTGATAGAGAAAGTGGTGGATAACGAGTTTTTGAGGACATTGACTAAGGATCTGTTGGAAACTACTTTATTGGGAGATGCTAACATGGATGACCCAGAGATGATGGAGTTTCTTCAGATTTTAGATGCAGTGCCAAGAGTACGCAAATTTCAAATTCCTTTTGAACCTTTGGAACCTACTGATAAATCTTTAGAGCGCTTGAAGCCATCTCTAGAAATACCCCCAACACTTGAGCTTAAACCACTACCTAATTATCTCAGGTATGCGTTTTTGGGTGAATCATCTACTTTGCCTGTTATCATTGCATCTGTACTTAACGAATTGCAGGAAAGTAAGTTGATGCGAGTTCTTCGGGAGTACAAATCAGCAATTGGTTGGACCATCGCGGACATTAAAGGAATTAGCCCATCATTTTGTATGCATAAGATCCTTTTGGAAGACGATGCCAAACCAATAATTGAGCAACAAAGGAGGCTGAACCCAATCATGAAAGACGTGGTGAAAAAGAAAATTTTGAAGTGGCTTAATGCAGGT
The DNA here is from genome assembly GCA_034770075.1 of Aralia elata. Taxonomy (NCBI): domain Eukaryota; kingdom Viridiplantae; phylum Streptophyta; class Magnoliopsida; order Apiales; family Araliaceae; genus Aralia; species Aralia elata. Next base: position 72,668,038 of record CM068385.1, read on the forward strand.
ATCATCTACCCATCTCCGATAGCAGTTGGGTGAGTCCAGTACAGTGTGTGCCTAAAAAGGGTAATATGACGGTTGTGGAGAACGAAAATAATGAATTGATACCGACAAGGACAGTGACCGGATGGAGAGTTTGTATGGATTACAGGAAACTAAATAAGGCAACCCGCAAGGATCACTTTCCTCTACCCTTCATTGATCAGATGCTAGATAGACTGGCTGGACACGAGTTTTATTGCTTGCTGGATGGCTATTCAGGATATAATCAGATAGTGATTGCCCCCGAAGATCAGGAAAAGACTACCTTCATTTGTCCTTATGGTACTTGTGCTTTTAGGAGGATGTCTTTTACATTATGTAATGCACCAACGACATTCCAAAGATGTATGATGGCAATTTTCTCAGATATGGTCGAACGCAATATGGAGGTATTCATGGATGATTTTTCAGTGTTTCGTGATTCCTTTGATAGTTGTTTTGAAAATCTGGTCCTGGTTCTGAAAAGATGCGTAGAAACCAATTTAGTGCTCAATTGGGAAAAATGCCACTTTATGGTGCAAGAGGGGATCATTCTTGGGCACAAGTTGTCGTCAAAAGGGTTAGAGGTAGATCGAGCCAAACTGGAGACAATTAAAAATCTACCTTCTCCAACTACAGTTAAGGGGATTCGAAGCTTCTTGGGACACGCCGGGTTTTACAGGAGATTCATAAAGGACTTTTCTAAAATTTATAAGCCTTTATGCAGTCTATTGGAGAAAGATGTTCCATTCAAGTTCAACGATGAGTGTTTGTCGGCTTTTGAATTGTTGAAGAATAAATTGACCACAACACCTGTAATAGTAGCACCGGATTGGTCAATGCCGTTTGAGTTAATGTGTGATGCTAGCGACTACAGAATTAGGGCTGTTCTAGGCCAACGAAAGGAAAAGGTTTTTCACGCCATTTATTATGCTAGCAAAACACTATCGGATGCCCAGCTCAATTACACAACTACTGAGAAGGAGTTGCTTGCGGTAGTTTATGCATTTGACAAATTTCGATCGTACTTAATTGGAACTAAAGTGGTGGTGTTCACTGACCATTCTGCAATTAGATATCTGATTTCGAAGAAAGATGCAAAGCCGAGGCTAATTAGATGGATACTTCTACTCCAGGAATTTGACTTGGAAATCCGGGATAGGAAGGGGACAGAAAATCAAGTGGCAGATCATCTCTCGAGATTAGAAAACAATGACCACATCAAGGGAGACAAAACGATGGTCAATGAGTTCTTCCCGAATGAGCAGTTGTTTGTGATAAATGCAGAAGTCCCATGGTACACCGATTTTGTCAATTATTTGGTTAGCAACGTTCTTCCTCCAGATTTGACCAGCCAACAAAAGAAGAAGTTTCTCCATGACGTAAAAAGGTACATGTGGGATGAACCGTTCTTATTCAAACATTGCGCAGATCAAATGATTCGACGGTGTGTTCCACAAAGTGAAATAGAGAGCATCTTACATCATTGTCATGATTCTCTATATGGAGGACATTACGGAGGAGAAAAGACAGCTGCCAAGGTGTTACATGCAGGATTTTTCTAGCCCATGTTGTTTAAAGACGCCCACCACTTTGTTCAGAGATGTGATAGATGTCAAAGGATGGGAAATATTTCCAAACGTCATGAGATGCCCTTGAATTCCATTTTAGAAGTTGAAGTCTTCGACGTTTGGGGAATCGACTTTATGGGACCATTTCCATCTTCCTTCAACAACCTCTACATCCTTTTGGCAGTCGACTATGTCTCTAAATGGGTGGAAGCCAGTGCTTTGCCGACTAATGATGCCAAGGTGGTTTTAAAATTCCTTCCGAAAAGCATCTTCACATGATTTGGCACCCCAAGGACAATTATCAGTGATGAAGGGAGTCATTTCTACAATAGGTATTTCACAGCTCTCTTAGCTAAATATGGGGTCAACCACAGAATTGCTACAGCTTTTCACCCCCAAACTAGTGGTCAAGCCAAAGTTTTAAATAGGGAAGTGAAGAGAATTCTGGAGAAGATTGTTAATCCTAACAGAAAAGACTGGTCAACGAAGTTGGATAACGCGCTTTGGGCTTATCGGACAGCATATAAGACACCCATTGGCATGTCACCGTACCAGTTAGTCTATGGCAAGGCATGTCACCTTCAGAAAGCTGAACTTCGATCTCACAGCTGCGGGTGAAAAGAGACTTCTCCAGCTTAATGAACTTGATGAATTTCGTCTGCAAGCATATGAAAACTCGAAGTTATACAAGGAAAAAGTCAAGAAGTGGCACTATCGCAAAATCATCAACAGGAAATTTGAGCCGGGACAGGCAGTGCTTTTATACAACTCTCGATTGAGATTATTTCCAAGAAAGCTCAAGTCTCGGTAGTCTGGTCCCTTCATTGTCAAACAAGCATTCCCTCATGGCGCCGTTGAAGTTTTTGCTCACAATCCGGAAGAGTCGTTTAAAGTCAATGGACAAAGGCTAAAGCATTATTGGCTCTTGCCGATTAGAACTTGAACTAGGGAGTAGTCAGGCTGAAATACTTTAAATCAAGCGATTGTTGGGAGGCAACTCAATCTTTAATTTCTTTAATTTGAAATTTTTGTGATTTTTAGGAGTATTAGTATTTTTAGTTTTGTTTTTATATAGTAGTAAGTAGTTACGTTATTTTTATTTTTTTTTCTTTTTAGGTTACACATCAGGGCTGCACGCTAAGGATTTAAACAAAATTGCTGAACAAATTTAGTTTCATGTTGCCAGAGCAGCGCGGCCGCGCCCCAGTTGTGAAGGAAAACAGTGCGGCCGCGCCCATTCTCAGACATCAAAAAGCTCATGCTGCCATAGCAGCGCGGTCGCGCCCCAGTTGTGAAGGAGAGCAGCGCGGCCGCACCCAGCCCCAGAATTCAAATTTGTCCAGCTGCCATACCAGCGCGACCATGCCTAATCCAAGCCAAATCCCAGCGCAGCCGCGCCGCGATCGGTTTCCAGGTTTTAAAACCCAGTTCAAACCCGACCCATTTGCTTCTTATTTCTTTCTTTTCCCGCTTCGATTCTCATTCTCACTCAACTCTCCGTATTAGAAACGGTTACTTCTCCTATTCTTTTCCTTTTCCAAATCCAAATCAAATCCTTTCTAAATCAATCCTACACTAAATCAAACTCTTCCATTCTATAATTCTCTCTCACAATACCATTCTACACCAACTCTTCCATTGACAAACCCTAGTTCTCTCTGCAGTAATTTTCTATCTTCATCTTCTATCCTCTCAAATCTCCTACTTCCTATATCATATTTATCCAATCCAAACCCTAAATCTAAACCACCATAGCATTCTCCAGTGGCCTTTTAGTGCATTGATGTGGGATACCGTGGGATCGCATTACTTCAGAACGGAGTAAGTATACTGTGGCTTGGATTTTTCTTCTTCTCAAGGTAATACTTACAATTGAAGGATTCTAAACTTGGGTATACACTGTATTGGGGATTTCTGATTATACAACTCGAGTTTATTGTGCTTTCTATATTGGATTGATTTGTGCATGTGAGTTATTGGGTTGAGATAGATTGTTTAGAACCAAGGCCACAAATTTGTTGCTTGTGCACTTTGAAAATTTTATGTGTGATTTGTGTCAAGTTTGGGGGTCTTTGAGTTTGTTGGCATTGAATATTTGGAGAGAGTATCTATGGCCTCGAAACGACAACGTGGTGAATCTTCTAGTTCTCAAGTCCGTTCTGAGTTAGTTGAATTCGATGGTAGTAGGTTTCTATCTGCAGAGGCTAAGGAATTTTATCAGTGGGTTTTGCTTGGGAAGACATTTGTCTTGGAACGTAGGCTAAAGCCGGATCCTGATTTGGATGGTCAAATGATGAGTATGATTCGGGCTATGGGCTGGTTGTTGTTCGTGGAAGTACCTTTGGCAGCCCCAATACCAGTAGTCCAGGAATTCCATGCAAACGCTAAGATCACGAAGGATGACACTACTTTTGTGAGGGGTTGCCAAGTGTCATATACTAGAGAGAGTATCAATGCCCTGTACCACTTGCCTACTGTTCAACCCAACGATCCGAACTGGTTATACTCTATAAGGTGGGACACGAAATTGGACAATATCATGAATACCTTGGGTAAGCCTGGTACGGTATGGACGACTAAGCAAGGAACGGATCATAAATTACACTTTCCTCACATAGCCTTAAGTCACTATGGAAAGGCCTGGTATAGTTTCATTTGTGCCAATCTCATTCCAACCAGACATCAAAATGATGTGACTAAGGACCGCGCTATTTTGTTATTTGGGATTGTGAAAGGAAAGAAAATAGATGTGGGGTATGTCAAAAATCAGTCCATACACCGGTACCTGCAGGGTGGTACTTCAGGAGGGATCCCTCATGCATCGGTGATAGCTCGTTTATGTATTATTGTTGGGGTGGAATGGGATTATGGTGAGCCCGTGCAACTTCCAATGACCACCATTGATCATGCTACGATTGCAAAGTACAAGGTTTGGAATGGTGCTCCTTCTCATTCCCGTGGAGCAGGATTTCTCTTAGCGGATCAAAGTGAGAGTGAAGAGGCATCCGATCAGCCGATGACCGAACCTGAGCAGCCATTCAGTGTGTCTCAGGCTAGGTTGGATCGAATGGAATGGCGCATGCAACGACGGATGGATGCTATTCACACCAGTATAACGGAGCTTCGATCCTTCTCCACACAATTCTCGGACAGTTTCTCGCAAGCTTTTTCACAATTAGGCGTTCAGGTCCATTTCCCAACATTTAGTGATGCTCCAGCTTATCCTCCCCCGAACACACCTTAGATGGGGAGGCTGCAGATGATGTTACCTCGGATTAGGGGAGTTTTCTTTCCTTTTCTTTTTACTGTTTATTCAATGAGGACATTGTTTGTTTTAAGTTTGGAGGTTTTGTAGATTTTTATCTGTTTTTGTTTAGCATACAATTAGTGTAGTGCATTATAGATGTTTGGCATATTGGTATATATTCGTTAGTGCATTCTCGTAGTTATTGTATTTAGTGAATTTTCATATTTAGTTGCATGAATTCAATTGATGGGCTAGTTTGAATCTTAGCTCGACCAATGATGAGATTGGTTTTATTGGTTCACTTGGACAGTGTGATGGTCATTAGGGATAATATAATTTAGATCATGAGAGTAGTTATGCCTTGTTTCCTCTTTTTTTAAACTTTAGCAAAAGAGCTCTAAATCATGCAAGCATACATGCGTCAACAAGTAATACAGAGGATGTGACAACCCAGATTTTCAGAAATTATTAAATAAGAATTTAATAAATAAAATTCTTACTATGTGACGTTTTGAGTTTTGAGTATGTGATATATATTTTGTGAATTTCGTAAATGGATAAAATATTTATTGAGTAGAATAAATATTTAATGTGTTACGATTGTGAACATATTTAATGTGTTCGATTAATGTGTTTAGTGGTTGTAACGAATGCAATTTTTGTGAATGAACAAAAATATTTATTAAGTTATATAAATATTTTTGTTAATTTATTTGTTGAGTAAAATAATAATTTATTAAATTATTGTGGAATAGTTCATGTTGAGTTTAATTGTGTTAATTATTATTTGAATATGATTTGATGTGGTTATTCTAATTTAATTTAATGATTAAATTAGATGATGAAAAGATTTATTTGAATAAATGGTTTATTTGAATAATATAATTCATTTGGTGTATTGTTATAATGATTTATTATAATAAATGAGAAAGTGGTTAATTCAGTTTTACCAAACAAGGCCCTATGACCTTTCTTTGGAAATAATGGGTTATTTTACTTTTTGTTTTACCAAACAAGGCCTTAAGACCTTTAGTTAGAATAATAGATTATTTTAATTTGGTATTTGCCAAACAAGCCTTAGAGGCTTTTGAATTGTGTAACTGATGGATTAAGTATGAGAATACGTTATTATCAGTTTTTATTTTTTTTTAAAGCTTATCAGTTGTTAAAGAAAAGAAAACACAGAGTTAAAAAAAAAGAGAAGAAAAGAAAACAGAGCTTGAGAGTTCAGAGATAAGAGAGAGCAAAGGCAGAGAGGAATTGAGAAAGAGCTTGTGATTATAGAGAATTCACCAAGTTCTTAAAACAAGAGAAGGTATAATTCTTTTACTCTACTGTATATAGTTTTAGTTCCTGTATGTGAATTCAATTGCTAAAATATATGAATTATTTGATATAATTGTTAGTAATCATGAATTAGATGATTATATGATGATCATAAGTTAATTTTAAGGTTTTAAACCATGAAAACATGCTTTGGAGTAGAGTTTGTAATTTTTACAGAGTTTATTTCATGTATGGTATATATGTATGAAATTGGTATTCAAATTGGTTGTTAATTGGTAAAATTGATGTTTGACTATGATAATATGATGAAAAATGAAAAGAATGTAATTAGAATGGTTTTAATTGGTTGAAAGATGAAGTTACAATGTTTAATTTCATGAAAATGGCCAAAACTTGAATAAATTGTTTAACAGTGAAATTCTTGGGTTTAAATTGGTTGTTTATGTGTTAGAATGATTAAAATGTTTAGAAACTATGTTGGGTAAATGTTTTGTATCATATATGATGTCTGGGTATGTTTAAATTGTATATTGGATGGTAGAATTCGGAAAATTTGGCCAAATTTGGCCTAAGTTTTCACTAGTTCGCGAACTGTAGGAGATGACTGTCGAGTCTCTCGCCCCGGCGAGAGAAATAAGCTAGAAGTTTTGCCCCGGCGGTCTTGTCGCCCCGACGACATTTTTGAACTGTGTTTGTCGCCCCGGCGACAGCCTCGCCCAGGCGACAGCCTCGCCCCGGCGACGGTTTTGTTAAGCATTTTCTCGCCCCGGCGAGAATTGCAGAAATGGAAAATATTTTTTTTTCCTATTTTTAATTCTTTTCTTTTTGGTTATCATATGTTACCCTAAACAAGAATTACTTATAACCATTACGCGTCTAATGTAGAACAAAGTTTAAAACTTAGCCAGTGGTTAAGTGTCGATTAAAGCGAGACGCAATAAATGAAGGTTTACAAGGAGCCCTAATGGAACTTAATTCCTAACTTAGGAATTGTAAAGAGAATAAAGTGAAGGATTTTGAAATGTTAAGTAGAATTAATTCTACGTGTTTTTACGTGGCTAATAAATGATGTGCATGATTATATATATCGTGTAGGATACATGAAGTGCAGATAAACATAAGCTGGTTATGGTAATTGATAATCTACAAACCAGGCAAGTCTTTCAGTTCCTATTTGTTATGTGTATTAATTGATTAATTGTTTTAATCATATGATGTATAAAGCATGATGTATTTTATTTATGTTGCAAGTATGAACGACAAAGTCAAAATATGACTACGTTCGTTGAGTAAAGAATGTTGATTGAGTTATGGAACTCAATATCTAATTGTTAAGTGGTGATTGTTATGCATGATATGTTGAGTCAAATGATTATGATTTAAATGTTGAGCATGTTATCTACATGTTATATGATGCATGCAAACTGTTAGATTTTGCTGAGCCATTGAGCTCATTCTTGCAAATAACCACTTTTGCAGGTTAAAGATACAAGGTAAATTGAATGGCATGATTCAGATGTAAAGCATGCAGATTAATTATTTTAGTTTAAATTATGTTTTTTTTAAACATGATTAAGGTTCTGAGTGGTGTATTTGAGAATGTATTAAATTGTAATAGATGTGGAGTTGTTAAATTTGTACTAAGTTGTAATTTAATTTTATCCGATGTATAAAGGGTATTGATTCTAGAAATAAGTTTTATTTTATTATAACTCTGATGAAGCGAATCAAATATGATTCTGGTAATGTAAATGACTAAGGTTTTGATTCAGGGAAGGTAAAGAAAGATTATTGAAAAGTTTCTATTTATTCCGCGTTTTATTGAGTTTATTATCGATTAATGATGTAAAGTTAGAATATAGATGTATTGTTAACGACCGAAGTGAAGAGTTGGTTTGTTCAGAATTTTGGGGTCGTTATAGTTGGTATCAGAGCTGATAGGTTAGAAACCTTAGGTACGGGTACCTTAGGCTATAACCTTAGAGAATAGAGGTGAAGATGATAGAGTTAAGAGAATAATAAGTTAAGAATGATTATGGTACAATCGTACTCTTTAATGGTTGATGTATGGTATTTGGGCTAAACAATTCCTTCAGAGAGCGGAGGTTGATACGAACTAGTGACCGATCTAACTCACTGTGCAAGACAGTGTAGACGAGACGGGGACTAGTTTGTTGGTTGTTTGTGGGAAACCACTCAGGTGCTGTACTGAACACTGTTAGAGACTCGATGTGTACCGAGTATAGAATTATGGATGCGTATGATTAAGACGTGATTCTTTTCATATAAGTAGATGCATGAGATGAGTTAAGTCGTTACAAGAAGATGCGAATGACGCGAAGTAAACTCGAATAAAATATTGAATAATATGAATGAAGTTAGAGATTCTTAAAGGAAGAATTGATGTATAAACAAAGAGATTCAAAGAAGAATCTTGAAGAGTTATAAAAGACGAGAATCAGGAGTTACCTGACTTCAGTAATAAAATGGTGTTAATAAGAATAGACGATGTCTATAAGATGAGAATGATATAATGATAAGAATGAACTCAAATAGAGTTTAGAGAATTCATGTGAGATAAGATTATGCTAAAATGATTAGGTTCAAAGAAGAACCTGAAGAGCTAAAAGAACAGGGAACACCTGAGATGATTAATCATAAGATAATGTGATTAAAGAGATGAATAAAGAAGATCGTAGGATGAGACGAGCATAAGATAAGAAAGAATCGTAAGAAGAGATGATGATAGAATGAGATCACGAAGTGATCTGCTAAAGTTATAAAATGTCAGAAGATCTTAAATGATTGAATAGTAATAGCATGACGCTATAAAGAGATGGTACTATGAAATAGTACGAGATAAACTCACGAGGAGTTATGGATGATAAAATACAAGGAAATCGTATTAAGCAAAGAGTTAAGTTAAGAGCAAGATGGAATTAGGTGGGATCTCAATGGAGGACTCATGTTAGTGGCTGAGTTGTACAATTCCTTATATGGGCGGGGAATTTGTGCTTGGTTTAACAACCACTTAGCTTCCTATAACAATATAGTGGTTGAGTTGAATAAATCCTGGTATGGGACGGGATTTGTCCATGGTCTAACAACCGCTCAGCTTCCTATATTGATTTGTGGTCGAGTTGGTTCGACAACCACTTAGCTTCTTATATTGATAATCATTGAAATATTGATGTCGCACTATCAATATACATATGATGAGAAGGTGATTCTTTTCTCATATTTATATTTGATAGTTAGAGAATATTAAGATTAGGTACGGTTCTTAAAACTCATACTTATGGTAGGTTCGTGACTCATAATTGTATGGTGGAACCCCTCAGCGAATGGACGATGTTGGTCTGACTAGGATAAGTTCCTAAACCCATATGATTGTGGTAAGTTCCTGAATTTCCAAAGTGTGGTAAGTTTGATGAACTATATTGGGTATAGAAAAGTTGTGCTATAGATAGCATTGATGATATTGAAGAATGATAGAATGATTGTGTAATGAAGCAATGGAGTAAAGATTGAAGTTGATGGAGGAGAAATGGAGATTCGAAATTTATTGCCATCGTGCTAATATTCGCAAATTTTGTGTTCTCGAAAATATATTGGGTCAATGCTTGAACTAATAAGTTTTAAAAAAGTGCTATTAATTGTACGTCTATGCTAATTGTTTCAGCTAGACAAAAATGATTTGAAACTATCAAAATGTATTTTCAACGACTGAGTCATCAATGCAACCGAACCTAGTGTTGGATGTGATCGAAGGATCGTCAGCCCACTATGGTATGATGTAGTATGACAAAGTCCTAAAATGACGGAATGCTCAACGTACCATCGAGCGGTACGGTATCATGACGTCATAAAAGAATTTTGGGGTCGTTACAGTTGGTATTATGAAAGGATATGCCAATTGAGTTGGCTAAAAATATTTTGATTAATATTTGAATTGTTGTTCAAGGTCTATGCTAATTGATTCGGCTAGACGACTGTTGAAAGGTATTTATGAAGTTTAAGAGTTCTTTGAGATTTTATGCCAAACCAGTTTATTCTGGTGCGGGATTTGTATTAAGCCTGAGGTGAACCAACCCTGTAATGGGGGTTACGCAATAGCGTTAATATGTATGTGCACAATACATAGTACGAAGGGCTGATCACCTGGAGTACGAGAAAAGATGGTCCATAGTCTTTGACTGTTAAAGGTTACATTAGAAATATCTGTTAACCTAGGCCAAGGTTCAAGTCTTTACGACTCCTCAGCAAATTATTGAAAGTTTTTGAATGTATTATTAAATTCTTGAATTATTCATACTGCTTCCCAATTATTGAACAATTGTGGAAGATTCTTAGTCTTTTGAAAGGTGGAAGTAGGAAGAAGATATTCCTTCAAAAGGGATAGGTTATAGAATGTGGCATATGTTGATGAAGAAATGAAGTTCCAGAAAGGGAAGAGAGAATGATGAAAAATTTTTAGAAGAAAAAGATGTGAAGAATGTGATGACCTTAGAAAGGTCTTTAGAGAAAGAATTTGGTTGTAGAACCCAATGAATACGTAGAGATTAACGTAAAGTCCATTTCGTTAAATGGAAGGATCGAATAGTAGTAAAACAAAATTTCGAGGACGAAATTCTTAGAAGAAGGGGTGAATGTGATATCCCGAGTATTTATACGGTGCTAAATCAGGATGTTCTATGATTACAACGAGTATGATATGCTATGAGTGAAAGTAGTATGCACACAAGCCAATCATATTTGATATGATGTAGCATATACTTTGTAATCTTATTCGTCTATTAAAGGCATTTTACTTTATCTACATAGTGCTGTTATATTAAATGTGATAAACCCATAGTTTTGAGCAATGTTTTTAGAATCATGATGGTGAATGCTAATGAGATCTAAATTCTAGATAGCTCACAAACTAAAATAGTTCCTAATCGATGGATTACTAAAAAGGGGATTAGTGAATCCGGATAGATTAGTACATACGTTGCTTTCTCTTATGAAGAGGATGATTGATCTCATAATCATTTGTGTGGAGACACTAAAGCAAGTATGTAGGTGCTTATTAGAGAATAAGTTCACTGAACGTGGCTCGCTAAGGAATACCTAATGGAGTTTTACTCGCCTGTCAATAGGAATTCCTCTAGTGATAGTAGTACAAGTGATCCTTGGACTTGAGATCATCATAGTATCTTGTGTATGATGAGTTATACTTTGACATGTCCCTTAAGACCTTTAGGGTATATCAAAGGGTATGATTGGGTATAATAAGTTATACATGGAGATAGGTGAATGATCAATAAAGAATCTACCACTTCTAGTAAAAGGAGAGAATGTTCTATGTGATTCGATAAATGACGACTCAGAAGTCTTTGGCCAAAGCAGAATGAAATTAGAAAGGAGTTTCTAATTTGCATTAATCAGAGTTGTGCATTTCAGAATCGAAATACATATAATTAAATAAAATAAGACTTGACAGTAATTCCATGTCTTATATTTAATTGGGACATTGTATGGTAGAAGGATTGAATTGTACGGTAACTATTCACTGAAAGGTTCTTTTGTGATTAAAGTTGAAATCTATATTATCTGGAAAGTCGTTGATCGCTAAGGGGGCTTACCCTTATTGTAGAATAAATATTATTTATTTAAATGAATTAAATAGTTTAATTTATTTATTTAAATAAGATTAGAATTGTTCTAATTGATTTATTCACAACCGGTTTAATATGGAGAACCTAAAGGGTCACACCGCAAAAGGAAAATATTTATTTAAGAAGTAAATGGCATAATCGTAATAATAAGTTAAGTGTATTTAATTTAATCTATGGAGATAGAATAAATTAAATAGCTTAATGTTTATTATTTAATATTTTGGAAATATTAAATATAAAATAATAAGAGGAGTCTTATTATTATTATTACTATTACTATTATTTAATTCCTAATAGGGATTGGGAATTAATTAATAGAAGTACTCTCTCATGAATTCCTAATTGGATTAGGAGTTCAATTAATTAAAGGAGTTTAATTAAAATAAAAACCCTAATCCTAAATAGTTTAGGAGGGTTCCCTATATCTATAAATAAGAGGAGTCTTATCATGATTTAGGGTTAGACAATTTACACACTCTTCCATGAGAATTGGAGAGAGAGAGTACTTGCAATTTCTATAGAGATAGAAACTAGGGTTTTGCCAACACCCATCTTCTTGAACAACTATTATTCCTTGGTGGATCACCTCTAGAGGCCAAACACTTGGGTGGCTAACGTTGATCAAAGGAAGGAATTTAATCGGTGAAATTCAAGGAGAACGCGAAGGAATTGGAGGTGAATTTGTACCCGAGGAAGCACGGTTCTACGAGGGTATAATTTCTTAATCTCTATCTCTTTCGTTTAATTGATAATTGAGCACATGGATGATCATGGTGATGGTTTGTATGAAAATTTTAAAATCCGTTTTATCGCGCTTCCGCACTATTTATGTAATTTGATTGCATATTCGCGCTATGTACAAACCTAACAGTGGTATCAGAGCCTAACCTTGTGCTAATTATCAATTATTATGATTCCATGTATGTATGGGTATGCGATTGGATCGATTTTCTGGGCAACAAAAATTTTTTCGAAGTCTGCTACGCGGCGCGGCCGCGCCGCTTCCAGTTCATTCTGGAGCGCGGCCGCGCCTGAACCCAGAAAACGTTTCTGGGGTGCAGCGCGGCCGCGCCGCTCCTAGTTCATTTTGGAGCGCGGCCGCGCCGGTCTCCAGATTTTGAAATTTTTTATTTTTGATTTTATTTATTTTCAATTAAGATAAAAGGTTTATTTTGAATTGGAATATAATTAAAATTAAAAGTTTTATTTGAACTTGGAATTGGATTCTAAGTTAACTAGAATAAAGGAGTTTATTCACATATGGAATAGGATTTCATGTTTCCTAGAATAAAGGAGTTTATTCACATATGGAATAGGATTTCATGTTTCCTTAAAAATAAAGATGTTTATTTTGATAAGGAATAGGATTCAACATATTTTATTTTCCAACAATTTTAAGTTAAAAAATAAAGGTGTTTATTTTAAACTTGAAATTGGTTTCCATGTTAATTAAAATAAAAGAGTTTATTTTGATTTGGAATTTGATTAAAAATAAAGGAGTTTATTTTTATTCAAAATTGGATAAAATAAAATAAATAAGTTTATTATGATTTAAATTTTGATTAAAATAAAGGAGTTTATTTTTTGTTTCAAAATTGGATTTCTAGTAAACTTTTAATTGCCCATTAAATGATATCAATGCATATATGGAATGGTTTTATTATTAATGAGATGAATGTTATTTATTGATACATATGGAGATATGTATGATAATAAATAGGGATTGATTATGGACTACTGACCAATGTGTGATTGGATTTATTTTAATGGATGCTTGAATGAATGGGTTTTTATAAATGGGGTCTGCGTACCTCGTCTTCTCTAGTTTTTTCTTGATGTAAATTCTATCTTCCTCCTATGTACCTCCCCTTGACTGCTGATCAAGGTTTCTATTTATTGTAAATAGTTTATGTAATAGGTTTAGTTAGAATTACTTGAAGAATTGGAGACAAAGGAGCAAGGAGCGCTTGAAGACCCGTTTGTAATGGAGCCCGGGTTTAAATGTAATAGTTATATTTAAATTTTGTTCTTGCACCCTAGGTTTGACCTTTTGATTCACTTGGTGGCTCTAGTGAACCAAACTAGAATAAAAGTCCATAATCAATCCGGGTAGAATATAGTATTCTATATGTGCATGCTTACTATGTATATATTATATATTATACAACATGCTTCGCATGTTAAATAATATGACGCGTATTTTATATATATATGTGCATGTGCGCTAAACAAGATGAGACATATAATAACAAACCCCTCAAAGCAATAATATTAAGTCCTAAGCGTTCAAAGATATTTGGAATATCGAACGTCGCCTTCTAGCATGGTAAAGCAATAGAGTATTAAAATATTTAATATGAGTTTGTTGTGTCACACAAGGCAAGTATTAAATATTTAAGATGTTGCTTTATCACATTTGATGCTTATACATAGACTGAACGATGCTGTTTTGTTGTGTCACACAAGGACAGTGTTTTTCTTTCGAATATATGGAAGTGCTAGGTTGGACTTAACTTGGATAATTTTGATTCGGATGTGTCACACTTGATCAAAATAATCTAAGAGGCAAATTAAAAGGAGTTACATAGTGATGTAATTGACAATAGTTGTCTACCTATTTATTTATATATCGTTTGTTGTGTCACACAAGGCTATATACATTTGAAATGGGATCCTTATTCTCACTAGCAAATCTTTAATTAGATTTGCCGAACTGTATATTGAGGGTAATATAGTTTGATGAAAATAGTGGGAGATACCAATTTAAAATAAAGACCTAATTTATTTTGGTAATTAATTAATAAATGAATGTATGCTAAAATGTTGTTAAATTATAAATTCATTTATAGAATTTTACGATGTCTAATTCACTATCACTGCAGAGCATATTAGATGCTAATTAACTGGACCGAATAACACGGACTAGTTAAGAAATTTGAGAATAGTTCTCAAGGCTGAAAAGTTATCTTATGTCTTTAATATGCCTATCCATGCAATGGTTGCAGACAATGCCTCAGAGGAAGAGATTGCTACTTTTAGAAAGTGGCAAGATGATGCACAGTTGGCTCAATGCATCATGCTCGCATCCATGAGTAACGAGCTTCAGCGTCAGCATGAAACTATGGATGCTCCTACTATACTCCTGCACCTTCAAGGAGTTGAAGGGTGAGGAAAGTAGGACTATTAGATATCAGATATCTAAGGAGCTCTTCCGATCTAGAATGACCGATGGCACTA
Source organism: Aralia elata (assembly GCA_034770075.1). Lineage (NCBI taxonomy): Eukaryota > Viridiplantae > Streptophyta > Magnoliopsida > Apiales > Araliaceae > Aralia > Aralia elata. Next base: position 72,683,055 of record CM068385.1, read on the forward strand.
CAGTACAGATATATGTCCTAAAATGATCAATCTGATTGAACAATTGGGACAACTGGGTTTTAATGGATGGAGAGTTGATCCAAGATTTGATCTTGCAATCACTTCCAGACTCTTTCTCACAAATTGTTGTGAATTTTCACATGAACAAGCTATATGTCAGCCTGCCTGAGTTGCTTAAACATGTTGAAAACTGTAAGAGTCACTTTCCAACCAAGAAAGACCAAGTCTTACTGGTAGATGTTTCTTCCAGGAAGCGGAAGAGGACCAAAGGATCTTCTTAAAAGAAGAACAATTCAAGAAGATAAATGGAAAGGCAAAAACAAAGGATAATAAGAATAAGACTGATGCAGATAGCAAAGGAGTTTGCTTCCACTGCAATAAGTCTGGATACTGGAAAGGAAAACTGTAAGGAGAATTTTACAGAGGCTAACCAGAAGAAGCTTAATGAAGCTTCGGTTACAGATATAGATTTGTTCATGATTAAAAATAAATTTTTCTATAAGTCAAGGTTCTACTTGGGTATTGGATACCGGCTGTAGTTCTCACATATGCAATCCAATGCAGAGACTAAGCAGAAGTAGAAAGCTAAACAAAGTAGTAATCTTATGTGTTGAAATGGAGTAAAGGTTGCTACATTAACCATAGAAACTTATTGTTTAGCAGTGCCTACGGGCAAGTCTATTAAGTTAATAAGTTGTTATTATGTTCCAGTTCTCTTTAGAAACATTATTACTTCCGTTGTTGAACAAGGAAGGTTTTGGTATTATATTTAAGAACAATTGTTGTTCTATTTATAATGATAATGTTTTGTTTGAAACTGAAAGATCACTTGATAGACTTTGTAAACTTGACTTACATGAAAAATATTTTACAAATTGAACAAACTAATAAAAGAAAAAGGAGATGGTCATTCAAAGAGTTGAATGTGTGTATTTGATGAAATACAAGTCTGAATCATTTGAAATGTTCAAAGAATTCAGAAGTGAAACAAATTGACAAAGTATTAAGATTCTTAGATCAGATCGAGGAATAGTATACTTGTGCAATAAGTTTCTAGATCATCTCAAAATGGTATTTTCTCATAATGGAAACCTCATGATACGCAATAATTGATTGGTGTATCTAAAAGGAGAAATTGTACCTTGTTGGACATGGTGCAGTCCATAATGATTTTTACCGACATTCTAGTATCCATCTGGGGTTATGCCCTAGAAACGGCTGCATATCTACAAAATAAGGTAACCTCAAAAATCTGGCCCCAATACTCCATAAATGTTATGGATAGGGAGGATTCCTATTCTTAAGTATGTTAAGATAAGGGGTTGTCCAACTTATGTGAAAAGGTTTCAAAGATAAGTTTGGGACAAAAATCTGACAAGTGCAGATTTGTGGGATATCCTAAAGAAAGTTTAGGGTATTATTACTATAATCCTACACGCTGCCTTCTTAGATAAAGGTGTTTATCATTGAAGAAGCTAGTGGGAGGGTAATAGATCTTGAAGGAGTTCAAGAACCACAAAGCACTTTAAGTCGAACCGAGGAACCTGTAGGTAGACCTATTGTACCACAACCGAATCGTAAATCTGGAAGAGTACCGAAGATACCTGGGAGGTATGGATTCATCATAGAGGATGATGATGAGGTACGCATCATAGAGGATGATGATCCAGTTATATACGATAAGGCTATGAGTATAAGATACTCAGAGAAATGGTAGATGGCCATGAAATCCGAAATGGACTCCATGTATGAGAATCAAGTATAGACTCTGGTTACTCCACATAAGGGCTTAGTGCTTAGAGTGTGAATATGGGTCTTTTAAGAGAAAGACTGGGGCAAATGGCAAGGTAGAGACCTATAAGACCAGACCTGTTTAAAAGGTTTTTCAAGTCAAGGAGTTGACTGTGATAAAACCTTATTACCGGGTAATGCTCAAGTCCATTTGGATTTTACTTGCGATTGCAGCTTATTACGAAATCTGGCAAAATGGATGTGGAGACGTCCTTCCTCAGTGAAGACTTGAGGAGAATGTATGTATGATACAGCCAGAGGAATTTGTTTCAAAGGTTGAAGCAAATCGTGTTTTAAGCTACAATGATCCATTGATGGATTGAAGCAAGCTTCTCAAAGATGGAACATTCATTTTGATGAGACAATCAAAAAAGTTTGATTTTATCAAAAATGGGAATGAACCTAGTGTATACAAAAGGGTCAGTGGGAGCGCTGTGACATTCTTGGTATTATATGTTGATATACTACTGACAAGGAATAACACACAAATGCTACAATCAGTAAAGATAAAATTGTCTAAACATTCCTCCATGAATGACTTGGGAGGAGCATCCTATAAATTGGGGATATAAGTCTATATAGATAGATTTAAAAGGATGTTCGGCTTGACCCAAGGAACGTATATTCATTTGATGCTAAAGGCGTTTAGCATGGCAAACTCCAAGAGAGGTCTCATGATGATGAGCCATGGAGTGTATTTCTCTAAAACTGTCCCCAATTGAAAGAGAGATCACATGAGTTACTATCATGTATGCAATGAATATACTAGGCTTGATGTTGATCAGTCATATTTTGGAGAAGATCACTGTAAGACAGTGATAAATATCTTTAAGTACTTAACCGGTATTGAAGATGTAATCATAATTCATGGTAGGTTTGAATTAAAACTAGAAGGCTAAACAGACTCAAGTTTTTTCAGACTGACCAAGACGATAACAAATCCACTTTAAGGTAAATCCTTACCTTGAAAGGTGGTGCAGTGAATTGGAAAGGTTCCAAACAGCAAAGAGTTGCTGGTATAGTGACAAAGACAAAGTATATAGCTGTAAATGAAGCTGCAAGTTGATTGTTTGGATGAAAAGTTCATCACAGAATTAGGAATAGTTCCTAAGTCTCATCTTGGATTCAAACATGTGTTGCGGCACTTTCATTTGATTAGTAGAATCATTGAAAGAGAAGAAGTCACTATAGAGATAGTAGACTCTCAAGAACAACATTGCATATCCATCTATTGAAGCTTTATCCAAACAGCAGGATGATCGTCACTTAGAGAAGAAGAGTATTAGATACCATGACGATTGGCTTTAGTGCAAGTGGGAGATTGAAAGTAGTATGCACACAAGCCAATCATATTTGATATGATGTAGCATATACTTTGTAATCTTATTCGTCTATTAAAGGCATTTTACTTTATCTACATAGTGCTGTTATATTAAATGTGATAAACCCATAGTTTTGAGCAATGCTTTTAGAATCATGATGGTGAATGCTAATGAGATCTAAATTCTAGATAGCTCACAAACTAAAATAGTTCCTAATCGATGGATTACTAAAAAGGGGATTAGTGAATCCGGATAGATTAGTACATACGTTGCTTTCTCTTATGAAGAGGATGATTGATCTCATAATCATTTGTGTGGAGACACTAAAGCAAGTATGTAGGTGCTTATTAGAGAATAAGTTCACTGAACGTGGCTCGCTAAGGAATACCTAATGGAGTTTTACTCGCCTGTCAATAGGAATTCCTCTAGTGATAGTAGTACAAGTGATCCTTGGACTTGAGATCATCATAGTATCTTGTGTATGATGAGTTATACTTTGACATGTCCCTTAAGACCTTTAGGGTATATCAAAGGGTATGATTGGGTATAATAAGTTATATATGGAGATAGGTGAATGATCAATAAAGAATCTACCACTTCTAGTAAAAGGAGAGAATGTCCTATGTGATTCGATAAATGACGACTCAGAAGTCTTTGGCCAAAGCAGAATGAAATTAGAAAGGAGTTTCTAATTTGCATTAATCAGAGTTGTGCATTTCAGAATCGAAATACATATAATTAAATAAAATAAGACTTGACAGTAATTCCATGTATTATATTTAATTGGGACATTGTATGGTAGAAAGATTGAATTGTACGGTAACTATTCACTGAAAGGTTCTTTTGTGATTAATGTTGAAATCTATATTATCTGGAAAGTCGTTGATCGCTAAGGGGGCTTACCCTTATTGTAGAATAAATATTATTTATTTAAATGAATTAAATAGTTTAATTTATTTATTTAAATAAGATTAGAATTGTTCTAATTGATTTATTCACAACCGGTTTAATATGGAGAACCTAAAGGGTCACACCGCAAAAGGAAAATATTTATTTAAGAAGTAAATGGCATAATCGTAATAATAAGTTAAGTGTATTTAATTTAATCTATGGATATAGAATAAATTAAATAGCTTAATGTTTATTATTTAATATTTTGGAAATATTAAATATAAAATAATAAGAGGAGTCTTATTATTATTATTACTATTACTATTATTTAATTCCTAATAGGGATTGGGAATTAATTAATAGAAGTTCTCTCTCATGAATTCCTAATTGGATTAGGAGTTCAATTAATTAAAGGAGTTTAATTAAAATAAAAACTCTAATCCTAAATAGTTTAGGAGGGTTCCCTATATCTATAAATAAGAGGAGTCTTATCATGATTTAGGGTTAGATAATTTACACACTCTTCCATGAGAATTGGAGAGAGAGAGTACTTGCAATTTCTATAGAGATAAAAACTAGGGTTTTGCCAACACCCATCTTCTTGAACAACTATTATTCCTTGGTGGATCACCTCTAGAGGCCAAACACTTGGGTGGCTAACGTTGATCAAAGGAAGGAATTTAATCGGTGAAATTCAAGGAGAACGCGAAGGAATTGGAGGTGAACTTGTACTCGAGGAAGCACGGTTCTACGAGGGTATAATTTCTTAATCTCTATCTCTTTCGTTTAATTGATAATTGAGCACATGGATGATCATGGTGATGGTTTGTATGAAAATTTTAAAATCCGTTTTATCGCGCTTCCGCTCTATTTATGTAATTTGATTGCATATTCGCGCTATGTACAAACCTAACAATGAGTGCGTTAATGGGTTAAAAAAAAAAAAATATATATATATATATATATATATATTTGTGAAAGAGATTTTTTTTTTGTGAAAACCGAGTAAGAGAGGTTTCGTTGATTCCGAGGATGGAATCCTTATAAGGAGGGAAGGATGTGACAACCCAGATTTTCAGAAATTATTAAATTAGAATTTAATAAATAAAATTCTTACTATGTGACGTTTTGAGTTTTGAGTATGTGATATATATTTTGTGAATTTCGTAAATGGATAAAATATTTATTGAGTAGAATAAATATTTAATGTGTTACGATTGTGAACATATTTAATGTGTTCGATTAATGTGTTTAGTGGTTGTAACGAATGCAATTTTTGTGAATGAACAAAAATATTTATTAAGTTATATAAATATTTTTGTGAATTTATTTGTTGAGTAAAATAATAATTTATTAAATTATTGTGGAATAGTTCATGTTGAGTTTAATTGTGTTAATTATTATTTGAATATGATTTGATGTGGTTATTCTAATTTAATTTAATAATTAAATTAGATGATGAAAAGATTTATTTGAATAAATGGTTTATTTGAATAATATAATTCATTTGGTGTATTGTTATAATGATTTATTATAATAAATGAGAAAGTGGTTAATTCAGTTTTACCAAATAAGGCCCTATGACCTTTCTTTGGAAATAATGGGTTATTTTACTTTTTGTTTTACCAAACAAGGCCTTAAGACCTTTAGTTAGAATAATAGATTGTTTTAATTTGGTATTTGCCAAACAAGCCTTAGAGGCTTTTGAATTGTGTAACTGATGGATTAAGTATGAGAATACGTTATTATCAGTTTTTATTTTTTTTAAAAGCTTATCAGTTGTTAAAGAAAAGAAAACACAGAGTTAAAAAAAAGAGAAGAAAAGAAAACAGAGCTTGAGAGTTCAGAGATAAGAGAGAGCAAAGGTAAAGAGGAATTAAGAAAGAGCTTGTGATTGTAGAGAATTCACCAAGTTCTTAAAACAAGAGAAGGTATAATTCTTTTACTCTACTGTATATAGTTTTAGTTCCTGTATGTGAATTCAATTGCTAAAATATATGAATTATTTGATATAATTGTTAGTAATCATGAATTAGATGATTATATGATGATCATAAGTTAATTTTAAGGTTTTAAACCATGAAAACATGCTTTGGAGTAGAGTTTGTAATTTTTTACAGAGTTTATTTCATGTATGGTATATATGTATGAAATTGGTATTCAAATTGGTTGTTAATTGGTAAAATTGATGTTTGACTATGATAATATGATGAAAAATGAAAAGAATGTAATTAAAATGGTTTTAATTGGTTGAAAGATGAAGTTACAGTGTTTAATTTCATGAAAATGGCCAAAACTTGAATAAATTGTTTAACAGTGAAATTCTTGGGTTTAAATTGGTTGTTTATGTGTTAGAATGATTAAAATGTTTAGAAACTATTTATTCTGCGTTTTATTGAGTTTATTATCGATTAATGATGTAAAGTTAGAATATAGATGTATTGTTAACGACCGAAGTGAAGAGTTGGTTTGTTCAGAATTTTGGGGTCGTTACAGAGGAAGTAGAGTATCGTCCCACAGAGAAAGTGCTAATTCAAATCACTATGCATCAGTTCTATCACTATATTTATATGCTTAAACTAATAAACTAGATTATGATACCAAAATTAATTCAAAATCAATTAACAACTAAGGATACACTTAATAATGCAATATATCAAAAATGGAACTAATGGGATCCTAACTTCATTTAATAGAACATCTAGTTACTACCATCATGCAAGAAAGTTCACATATCACAGAAAGCTAGCCAAGGACACTGATATAGACATAACCATTTGTCAATGTATTATGACCTGCTTACATAATATCCATAAACAATAGACACCATGCAATCATCACTATAACCAAAATCACTATATTTCTATGCGAAATATCAATTATATTGAATTTAAGCACAAGCCCTTATTTTGACTCTTATGGTGAAACAGTATATTTCTATCTGGTTCACGAAATACCAAGCTATCCAAATTAGCCTCATATACGCAAGCTATCATGATTACAATCCATGCTCATACTTTATTTTTCAATTCCATACAAGCACTGAAAACGAATGGTGATCAAGCATTCATACATTCAAAACAACCATGATAGAGATTTCTCTTGATATGTAAAACAATCCAACAATCAAGCTTATAACAAAACTACATATTAAAATCCGTTAGAATCCCATAATGGAAATTAGTTCATGACTGAACCAAAAGCCATTATGGGATCAAAACTACACATAGAAAATAAGCAAACAAATGAATGATGAAGGAATAGAACGATCAAACCCAATTGTTGATTATAATCCAAAGTGAAGTTCAAATCCACATTAAAATCCAACAAAACAAACAATAAAAAAAAAATCCACAATAATTGCAATCCCCAAAGAAAAAGTAGAATAAATTTCAATGAAAGTCTAATACTTTTTTTCTCTTGCTCCTTCTCTCTCTCTGATTGATAGAAAACCTAATCCCCCTCTTCATTGGCCTCTTCCTAGTCATTTAACTGCAAATCAGCATCAAATTTCGTGCATGAGCGCCTCAGGCGCTACCTCAGTACAAATCCTAGCACTCTAGGCGCTAGGTCAAATCCCTGGAATTACAAAAATGCCATCAAGCCAAATTTTTTTAATCCTTTCTCCACCAAATTGACTCTTTTGACCCTCCAGCTCCATCCTACAATAAACAAACACAAAAACATATAAAACAAAACGAAAAACACTTAAAAACCGCAATAATTAAGTTTAACAAGACCTGATTCGTAGGTATAAAACCCACTCATCAAATACCCCCAAACTTAACCAATTGCTTGTCCCCAAGAAATACAATGATACCAACATGTAAAATGCAAATTAACTATAATGCAAACGAATCAAATAACTAAAACAACATAGTAATCCATATCAGGCCTCAAATATCCATAAAACAACCATTTCGACCCACCACCTAATGTAAAGTTCTCACTTAAACTGTTTAGTCAAACCACGCTTGTCATCATTCATGTTGTGTGTGTGTGTGTGAATCAACTATTTTAATCAATCACAACCCAAATTACTCACAAAATCAACATCTTAGAAGGTAACTCAATTTTTACATAACTATATCAGCAAAACAACTAATCCGACTCAGAAAACATTTAATTAACACAAGGGGGTATTACGACATGTTTTTTTATTTCAATAGTGCGTTTTACGCTCCATCTCGTTTTTAAACTTGACATGTGCAATGTCTGATTTCCTTAGGCTTAACAAGACTACCCATATAACGAGCTTTCAACCAGCGACACCCAAACTAGTTGGCTTTAGGGCACTAGGTGTGAAGACACCCCTACGGATCTAATAACCCGAGTAGCAATGGCCACGAAACCAAACTAGCCAAGAAAGTATTTTTTTATTTTTTTTCATTTTTTTTTATTTTTTTTAAACTCACCCAAACTTATTTCCTTGCTTACTAGAGCCTTCATAGACGTTTCACTGATGTTATTACTTTTTATCCCAAGTTTCTTACCAGATGCAGATTAAATAAGAATTTGAATCAAATTGATTAAACAGTTGACTAAATGCTTTCCTTGCTAACATGAAATTCATACAAGCATAACCGACTTCCCCGTTCAAGTCATCACTCTACACTAGATTTCAATCCTTTGCAAGCTTTTACTTAACACTAGAATCTTATCATTGGCCAACCTGGTTTAACTATGTCATTTGTTATTCGATTCATGCAACTAAATGCTTGACACACCCTAAAATGTGACTATCATGCAATATGTACTCTATCATACCATGCCTAATTAACATGAATAAACACAATGAAACAAAACAATTTATATGCACAAACATATAAAACTACCCCCCAAACTGAACTGAACAATGTCCTCATTGAAAAATAATAAGAGATGAAAAATAGAGGACTCCCCTGATAAAAGCGCTACACGTCATCATCACCATCATCAGCATTATCATCGTTGTCCTCATCAGGAGGCAATTCAGGAGGTAGGTAAATAGAGAAAGGGGGAGCTGGTGCAAACTGAAAAGGCCCTGCTGAGGGATTCATCCGGCCAAACATATATGCCAAAGTTGTAGAACAGTTGACATTATAAGCATAAATCTCTGCCTGGCGTTGAGCAAGACAATTCTACTGACGAGTCATGCGATCAAATCCCCGCTGAATCTGTGTGGCCACTAAGTCAATCCGTCTAGTATGATGCCTTAAGTCTTGACGGACAGTCTCAACTAAAGTGGGGGTCTGAACCGGATCCTCAGCATGCGGCTAACCCTGCGGCTGTTGCTGTGAAATAATAAAACCTAAGCCCTTGGGTATGATTCGCCCCCATCCCATACCTTGTACCGCACCATCGCAGCATGATCAATCAGAGATAATGGGGCCTGCATCAGTTCATCCTTATCCCACTGTACCCCAGCTTGGCGGCATAACTCTGTAATCAACGATGGATGAGGCAACCCACCTGTAGTGCTACCCTCAAGCCCGCGCACAATAGACTCATGTATTACTTCCCTATCATCTACCGTCTTTCCTTTGGCTATGCAAAACAATAAAGCCGCCTGCTGATTAATCACATCACTCATATGGCGGCACGGCATCAACTTAGCACAAATGAAAGCATGCCAAGCTTTTCCATATCTGCTCAGTTTAGATGAAGGGAAGTGTACTGCTTCCTGCTGGTCTGTCAGTTTCCATTCAGTTCCTGGCTCACACAGGGCTGCAATGATCTCAGTGTAATCCAAATCCTGCTGCATATATTTTGTATATCCATCACTATGGATCTTTTGCAAACCATAATACGCATTAATTGCTTTTCGCCCCACATTTACTTCCTTACCACGAACCATCACCGAATTCCCATTGGCTTCTTTAGCATTTGCGTAGAATTCCTTTGCAATATTGACCGCGGCTGGCTCAGGTTGCGCTGTAAATGCCATCCAATTACGGCTGCGTATCATGTGAGCTAATTCCCCATCTGCCTGCTCATCCGATAACAAGCCACGCTCCGGAATTAAGGACTTCCCTGATGACCAGTTTTTATACCTATAGTAAGCTTGAGGGCTAACAAACTTCTTTTTATCATACTTAATAACAGATGATCCTGAACTTTCTCCTCTATGTCTTTTAGGGGCCATGAATACCCAAGATTGAAAGCTGTGATGCTCAACTAAGAAAGAAAGACCCAAAACAACTACAAAACTTCTTTGGGGAAATTTGTCAAACACTGGATAGGCAACACTTGAAAACCCCTTGGTGAATACTTCACCCAAACTTAGAACAACCAAATCATGCAACAATAAAACCACCAACAATTCTCAAACATATGGATAGCAAATTAAGCACTAACCCAACCTCAATTGAGCCAACATAAACTCAATTGGGTCCACAATCACAATAGCTTTACCCCAGAATTATCAATTCATAACAAGGCAAACTAATCTCCAATTATTCAATGACTCACAAGTTTATACTTACCGGTAGTGCACGTTTGCATCACAAAACCTTACTCCCATTTAGTGGTACTGCAATTTGTCTTGGCTAAGGAGAAAGCAAACCTTGATACTATGTTTATGTCGGCAAGTGGTTGGAAATTGTTTGGAGATTCTTGATTTTTTTTTTGGTGTTGTGGAGCTCAAATCGGTAACAATGGAGAAAAGCGGCGGCTAGAGGCGGTTAAAAGAAGAAAAGAGACTTGAGTTTGTGTTATGCCTTCATGTTGCCCGATTTAGGGTTTAAAATTTTTTTTTTCAAACTTTTCAGCCAAGCGTTGTAGGCGCTGCACTTTGTGAAGGAACAAGCGCTTAAGGTGCTGGATGAAAAGCAACTAAGCCTTGGCTTAGCGCCTAAGGCGCTAGAGTTAGTGAAGGTTCTAGCGCCTAGAGCGCTTGTATGCAGTAGCTGGTCATTGGGTCTAGCGCCTAGAGTGCTGGTTGTGTGCCTGGACTAGCGCCTCTAGCGCTTGGATGCATAATCTCGACGATTGGGCTAGCGCCTAAGGCGCTGAGTTTGTGAATATTGGAGCGCTGTAGGCGCTGTGATGCAGTAGCTTGGCCCAAGTATAGCGCTTCAGGCACTGAATTTTGTGCTTGTTGAGCACTTTAGGCGCTTGAGCCTATACTTAGCCAATTTTTCTCAGTTCATGCCTCTACCTGCAAACAAATCAACCCAAAGTCCAAAATTAGGTGCAGAACACTTTGTTTTTTTTTTGAAGTAATTGACTAAACAAACGAAAAACAGAAAATTTAAAACGCTGGGTTGCCTCCCAGATAGCGCTAAGTTATAGTCAATTAGCTTGACTGTCTCTGAATCTCATGTCGTAGAAAGGATTAAGGTGACTGTCTGTCAGTCCACCTCATCCCCAAAGTAATGCTTCAAACGCTGTCCATTCACCTTGAACGACTTGTCCGGGAATTTATCATACACTTCAATTGCACCATGCGGAAAAACCGTCTTCACTGTGAATGGTCCTGACCATCTTGATTTCAGCTTACCAGGAAAAAGTTTAAATCTGGAGTTAAAAAGTAAAACCCTTTGTCCCGGTTCAAATGTTCTTTCTATGACCTTACGTTCATGCCATTTCTTCACCTTCTCCTTGTACAACTTCGAATTTTCATATGCCTGTAATCGGAATTCATTCAACTCATTAATTTGGAGTAGGCGTTTCTCCCCTGCAGCTGTCGAATCAAAATTCAACTTCCGAATTGCCCAATATGCCTTATGCTCTAGCTCCATAGGAAGATGACAAGCTTTTCCATAAACGAGCTGAAAAGGTGACATGCCCAATGGAGTTTTGTAACCAGTCCTATATGCCCACACAGCATCATCCAGCTTTAAAGACCAATCATTTCTCGTAGGATTCACAATTTTTTCAAGGATTCTTTTGACTTCCCGATTTGACACTTCAGCTTGGCCATTCGTTTGTGGGTGATAAGCAGTAGCAATACGATGATTCACCCTATACTTAGCTAACAACGCTGTAAACTGCCTGTTGCAGAAATGACTACCTTCATCACTAATAATGGCCCTTGGAGTCCCAAATCTAGTGAAGATACTTCTGTGTAAAAACTTGAGGACTACCTTGACATCATTAGTTGGCAGCGCTGCCACTTCTATCCATTTCGACACATAATCTACAGCTAGCAAGATGTAGAGATTACCGCACGAAGACACAAAATGACCCATGAAATCAATTCCCCATACGTCAAAAATTTCTACTTCGAGGATTGTATTCAATGGCATTTCATTCCTTTTCGAGATGTTCCCCACTCTCTGACATCTATCACACCTCTGGACAAAACTGTATGCATCCTTAAAAATTGTCGGCCAATAAAATCCCGCTTGTAGTACTCTAGCTGCTGTTCGCTCTCCACCATAGTGACCCCTATACACAGAAGAATGACAATCTTGTAGAATCCCCTCGGTCTTGCTATATGGAATACACCTTCTTATCATTTGATCAGCACACTGTTTAAACAGATAAGGCTCATCTCATATATACCATTTGACATCATGCAGAAATTTCTTCTTTTGATGACCCACCAAGTCAGAAGGTACCATATTACTTACCAAATAGTTCGCGTAGTCTGCAAACCATGGCACTTCCCCTTTCACCACAAACAACTGTTCATCTGGAAGGTTTCATTTATTATAACTTTGCCGTCTATCTCCCTTTCAGAATTCTCTAGTCGAGATAAGTGGTCCGCCACTTGGTTTTCAGTTCCCTTCCTGTCCTTGATCTCCAAATCAAATTCCTGCAACAATAATATCCACCTGATCAACCTGGGCTTTGCATCCTTCTTTGCCACTAAATGTCGAATTGTCGAGTGATCCGTGTACACTATCACCTTTGTGCCAATCAGATATAATCAAAATTTATCAAAGGCATATACCACTGCCAATAACTCTTTTTCTGTGGTGGTGTAGTTTAACTGTGCATCTGTAAGGGTCTTGCTGGCATAATATATCACATGAAACATCTTTTCCTTCCTCTGCCCCAAAACAGCCCCTACGGCGTAATCACTGGCATCACACATCAGCTCAAACGGCAATTCCCAATCTGGTGCAGTGATAACTGGTGCTGAAGTTAGTTTAACCTTTAAGTGCTCAAATGCCCTCATGCAAGCCTCATCAAAGTTAAATTGCGCATCCTTCTCTAATAAACTACACAGTGGTTTAGTTATCTTGGAGATGTCCTTGATAAATATGCGGTAGAAGCCTGCATGTCCGAGAAAACTACGGACACCTTTTACTGAAGCCGGTGGAGGTAAGTTCTCAATAGTTTCCAGCTTAGCCCTGTCCACCTCAATTCCCTTCTTCGAAACTTTGTGTCCCAATATAACTCCTTCTTGTACCATAAAATGGCACTTTTCCCAATTCAGTACTAGATTCGTTTCAACACATCTTTTCAAGACCATCACCAAATTCTCCAGGCATAAATCGTAAGAATCACCAAATACAGAGAAATCGTCCATGAATACCTCCACATTCTGTTCTGCCATGTCTGAAAAAATAGCTGTTATGCATCTCTGAAAGGTGGCTGGAGCATTGCACAACCCGAAAGACATCCTTCTAAAGGCAAAAGTGCCGTATGGACATGTAAAAGTAGTATTTTCCTGGTCTTCTGGAGCTATCATAATCTGATTGTAGCCTGAATAACCGTCCAGAAGACAATAATACTCATGACCTGCCAGTCTATCCAACATCTGATCGATAAACGGTAGTGGAAAATGATCCTTCCTTGTAGCTTTGTTAAGCTTGCGGTAGTCCATGCAGATTCTCCACCCCGTTACTATTCGCGTTGGGATTAGCTCGTTATTCTCATTAGTGACAACAGTCATACCACCCTTCTTTGGTACGCACTGCACGGGGCTCACCTATGAACTGTCCGAAATCGGGTAGATTATTCCTGCATCCAGCCATTTCAGTACCTCTTTCTTGACCACTTCTTTCATTATAGGATTAAGCCTTCTTTGCTACTCCACCGATGGCTTGCTATCATCATCCAGCAGGATCTTATGCATGCAAAAAGAAGGGCTTATCCCTTTGATATCTGCTATGGTCCATCCAATAGCTGATTTGAACTCTCTAAGCACTCGTAGCAGTTTTTCCTCCTAAAAAGATGTTAGTGCAGAAGAAATAATCACAGGTAGCTTTGAATCTTTATTTAAAAATGCATACCGGAGATGATCTGGAAGTGGTTTTAGTTCAAGTTCGGGAGGTGCCTCCAGAGATGGTTTTAATTTTACCGAAGTCTCTCCAGCTTTCGTAAGTGGCTCGACAGGTGTTCTGAATTTTCCGAATTTGGGAGTGGTATCTAGATATTGCACGAGTTCGGCACATTCTTCATCCTCCAATTCTGAATTTTCAGCAATTACACTCTTCAATGGGTCATAGCTCAACAAACTCTCAACGTCATCATTTACTATACTATCCACCACGTCAACTCTGAAACATTCTTCTTCATCTGTTGGGAGCTTCATTGCCTTGAAGACATTAAACGTCACCACCTGATCATGTACACGCATTGTGAGCTCCCCTTTTTGTACGTCTATTAGAGTCCTTCCCGTGGCTAGGAATGGTCTCCCCAGTATGATTGGTATACTTTTATCTTCCTCATAATCCAAAATGATGAAATCCGCCGGAAAGATAAATTTGTCCACTTTTACCAATACGTCCTCTACTATCCCCCGTGGATACTTGATGGATCTGTCAGCTAGCTGCAAGGAAATATTTGTTGGCCTCGGGTCCGGCAATCCCAACTGACTGAATATAGACAAAGGCATCAGATTGATACTTGCCCCGAGATCACACAAACATTTATCGAAACTCATCTTTCCGATCGTACATGGGATTGTGAAACTGCCCAGATCTTTCAGCTTTGGAGGTAGTTTACGTTGAAGCACTGCACTGCATTCCTCAGTCAAGGCCACTATCTCAAACTCGTCTAATCTTCTCTTCCTTGACAATATACCCTTCATAAACTTTGCATAACTTGGCATCTGTTCCAATGCCTCAGCGAAAGGTATGTTGATTTGTAGTTTTTTTAAAACCTCCAAAAACTTGTTGAACTGTTTATCTTCCCTCTGCTTATTCAATCTCTGCGGATACGGAACTGGAGGGTGAACTTGTGGTTCTGCATTCATGGGCTTCTTATCCGAACCTGCTTTATCCTTTTCTACTTGCTGTGACTCAGACTCATCATTATTTCCTTCCTGTTCAGCCCCAGTTTCTACCCCAGTTTCTGGCCGCGTGTCATCCCCTTGAAAACCAGGTGCTACTGTGCCTGGTACCTTTACTGTATATTGTTTTCCAGATCTGAGTGTTATGGCCTGACACTGTTCTTTACCTTCTCTTCGTGGATTTGCCTCTGTATTACTTGGCAATGACCCCAGGGGCATGTTGTTAAGCATAGTCGCCATTTGCCCCATTTGAGTCTCCAGATTTTTAATAGCCACTACCTAGGTTTTGATCATAACCTTTGTATTTGCCATGTACTTCATCATCATCTCCTCTATTTATGATTTCTTCTCTTGCTGAGGTGCATATGGGGTATGATGTGGTTGTTGTTGAGAAAATCCCGGTGGAAAAGGTGGTCTTGGAGCAAACTGTTGTTGTGCTGGCTGAGACTGAAACTGATTATTTTACTGAAATTGTTGTTGCTGATTCCCTTGATTGCTTGACCAACTGAAGTTTGGATGATTACGGTTGTTGGGGTTGTATGTGTTCTAAAACTGTCCTTGGTCTTTCCTGTAATTGTTTACATACTGTACCGACTCTGAGCTGATAGCACATTGATCTGTGGAGTGTGACCCCGCACTAATTTCACATATGAAGGCAACTAACTTAGCTTTGCTTTCTGACAACGAATCTATTTTCTTTGCCATGGCTGCCATCTGTGCCGACAACTGAGTAATAGCATCCACTTCCAACAAACCTGCAACTCTGGGCTGTGGCATTCTAGCTGTAGGGTTTTGAAAATCATTTGTTGCCATTGTCTCGATAAGGTTATAAGCTTCTTCATAACTCTTTGCCCCTAAAGCTCCTCCTGCAGCTGCATCCACCATTTGCCTCGACTGCCATCCCAATCCATTATAGAATGTGTTGATCACCATCCAATCTAACATCCTATGGTGCGGACACTTCCTTAGCATCTCTTTATATCTATCCCAGGCCTCATATAAAGATTCACCCTGTTGTTGTTCGAACTGAGAGATTGTTGTCCTCATTTTTGCAGTTTTAGCCATTGGGAAAAACTTGGCTAAGAACTTCTGTTCTAGGTCCTCCCATGTAGTAATTGATCCTGAAGGCAAAGAATGAAGCCAACTTCTCGCTCTATCCCTCAATGAGAACGGAAACAGTCTTAGTCTAATAGCATCCTCCGTCACCCCATTATACTTGAATGTATCACATATTTTAATAAAACTCAATAGGTGCTCATTAGGATCGTCTATAGCAGTACCCCCAAACTGGACCGAGTTCTGCACCATTTGAATGGTTCCTGATTTTATTTCAAAGGTATTCGCTGCTATTACCGGTCTGACTATGCTAGACTGCAATCCATTAATATTCGGCATAGAATAGTCCCTCAAAGCTTTATGCTCCTCTCTTTGCTCTACTCTTTGTTCTTCCGCCATATTCGATATAGTACCTTCTAACTGTGCTTGTAAATTTCTACGCACTCTTGCTTTCCAACCTCTCCCGTCAATATTATCCTACGCTGGTATCAATTCTGAGTTGGATGATCGTGTGTGCATAAAAATTATACAAGTACCTGAAACCAAGACAAAAACAAAAATAGAAATGAGAAAATATTAGATTTGTCTATGTCCAACAATATAGCTTAAAACTGATGATAATAATAAAAATCTAAACGCCTTTCCCCGGCAATGGCGCCAAAAACTTGTTGCCTCTTTTTTTAAACTTTAGCAAAAGAGCTCTAAATCATGCAAGCATACATGCGTCAACAAGTAATACAGAGGAAGTAGAGTATCGTCCCACAAAGAAAGTGCTAATTCAAATCACTATGCATCACTTCTATCACTATATTTATATGCTTAAACTAATAAACTAGATTATGATACCAAAATTAATTCAAAATCAATTAACAACTAAGGATACACTTAATAATGCAATATATCAAAAATGGAACTAATGGGATCCTAACTTTATTTAATAGAACATCTAGTTACTACCATCATGCAAGAAACTTCACATATCACAGAAAGCTAGCCAAGGATACTGATATAGACATAACCATTTGTCAATGTATTATGACCTGCTTACATAATATCAATAAACAATAGACACCATGCAATCATCACTATAACCAAAATCATTATATTTCTATGGAAAATTACAATTATATTGAATTTAAGCACAAACCCTTATTTTGACTCTTACGGTGAAACACTATATTTCTATCTAGTTCACGAAATACCAAGCTATCCAAATTAGCCTCATATACGCAAGCTATCATGATTACAATCCATGCTCATACTTTATTTTTCAATTCCATACAAGCACTGAAAACGAATGGTGATCAAGCATTCATACATTCAAAACAACCATGATAGAGATTTCTCTTGATATGTAAAACAATCCAACAATCAAGCTTATAACTAAACTACCTATTAAAATCCGTTAGAATCCCATAATAGAAATTAGTTCATGACTGAACCAAAAGCCATTATGGGATCAAAACTACACATGAAAAATAAGCAAACAAATGAATGATGAAGGAATAGAACGATCAAACCCAATTGCTGATTATAATCCAAAGTGAAGTTCAAATCCACATTAAAATCCAACAAAACAAATAATAAAAAAAATCCACAATAATTGCAATCCCCAAAGAAAAAGTAGAATAAATTTCAATGAAAGTCTAATACTTTTTTTCTCTTGCTCCTTCTCTCTCTCTCTGATTGATAGAAAACCTAATCCCCCTCTTCATTGGCCTCTTCCAAGTCATTTAGCCGCAAATTAGCATCAAATTTCATGCATGAGCGCCTCAGGCGCTACCTCAGTACAAATCCTAGCGCTCTAGGTGCTAGGTCAAATCCCTGGAATTACAAAAATGCCATCAAGCCAAATTTTTTTAATCCTTTCTCCACCAAATTGACTCTTTTTCCCCTCCAGCTCCATCCTACAATAAACAAACACAAAAACAAATAAAACAAAATGAAAAACACTTAAAAACCGCAATAATTAAGTTTAACAAGACCTGATTCGTAGGTATAAAACCCACTCATCATGCCTGTCTTAACTTGAGTTATCGGTTAGCACGAAAGATTTGATTAATTTGACTGTTGGAGTTCAAAGTGTTGCATAATTAACTTTTAAATGAGAATTTTGAAAAAAAATTGGGGTGAATTGACAATGAAGGCTGAGATGAGGTAAAAACTGAGTTTGAGGGTTTCTAAAGGGTATAATATATATATAAAAAAACCAAAAATACTAAAATACAATAAATGTGTTGATTAGTATTGAAATTGGATTATTCTTGTCATAGAGTTAGTTATGTGGCTAAATTTTGAACTTTGGTTAGTTAGATTGGTTTTTGAGCACACACGCACAATTGGGTTTTGACAAGTGTATATTATTTGATTGATTGGGATTATTCGTTCATATTGACTGGATTTATTGTTCTAGGTGTGTTGTTGATATCTCTGAGGCTAAAGGTTAAATTTCATACTGGCTATTGATTGGATTCTTAGGCACGATAGTTGTTAGTTGCATTCATTGCATTGTGTTGCATTGTGTTGCTTGGGGACAAGCAATAGTTTAAGTTTGGGGGTATTTAATAAGTAGGTTTTATACCTACAAATCGACTACCAATGAATGCGGATTATTGTTTATTTCTATGGTTTGTAGTTACTTTTCATGCATTTTATGTGCTTTTATAGGTTGCACATGTTGGGGATTGATTTGGCGAGAGTTAAGTTGATTTAGTAGTTGCAGATGCAGAGTTGCAGGAAAATGGAGCAGTGCGGCCGCGCCCAAAATAACCTAGGGAGTAGCGCGGCCGCGTCGATCTTCAGGGCTAAAAAGAAGCTGGCTGGCAGTTCAGCGCGGTCGCGCGCCAATCAAGCCTATTTCCAGCTTGGCCGTGCCTGTTCGGGAGTTGACCAAGAGTTGACTTTTCATTAATTAAAGCAAATTTGATGTGTACTTGGCTTTCAGACTTCTTAATTAGTTAGGATTCTTATCAGATATTATAAGTAGTTGTTTTAAGTCAATTTTAAAGGTTGTTGAACTTATTATTAGAAAACCCTAGTTTGGAGCAAATTGTGAAGACTTGAAGCAAATTGCTAGCAGGAGCTAGAGAGAGATTAAGGATTGCTCAACAGTTTTTGTTCTTCTCTCTTATCTTGTACTTTGACTTTTGAATGCTATTAAATTTGTGGATGATGGATTCTAGTTTATTTATGAACTAAATTTCTTTTTAAGGATATAATGGATCTTATTGTGTAGCTTTGTTTGACATGCTTCCTGGATAATTATGATTAGTTATTATGGGATTGTCTATTATGGTTTATACTTAACTGTTTAATTATCTGGCCAATAATTACTGGGATAATCTACATGAACTCGAGAGATGAAGTATAGATTTAGATCTGACCATAATAGCATGTGATTGTGTATTTTACTTGTCGTTGGAATTCATAATTTGTGTTTAGGATAGAGATATACCTATTCACCGCATGTAATCTAATGGGGAACTTGAACTTTACATCCTTTTTAACTGTAATTCACATAGAGATATAATGAGTTAGTTAATTAGGGTGATTATCTTGAATCTATCATTTGTGGATTTGAGTTGAGTTGTTTATGAAACATTGAGAGATGATCATAAATACTGATGAGTTCATGATTAACAATCCAAAATAATTAGCATAATCCAAAGGGAAGTGTGTCGAGCAAAGTGAAGCAATAAGTGAAGTTGTAGTCTTAAGTTTTTAAAAAGCTGTTTTCAACGTGTGGTAGTAATTTAATTTAGAATTAATTAGTTAAAATCAGAAATTCAGAAATCATTAATTATTTGTTTAATAAAATTGATTTGATTTAGGATTGAAAATTGTCATTATAAACTCATTTTTTTCTCTGTGGGACGATACTCTCTTATCATTATATTACTTGTGGACTGCGTATACTTGCGTATTTTGCTAGTATAGATTTAGGCAAACAAGAGGCTGTCAAATATACGCCATACTGCTATAGAACAGAAGAATAAGAAGATTGAGGACTTGGATGTACGTCTTAGAGACGTGGAATGGAAGCTAGTTCAGGCAGAGAGTCAAAAGGAAGAGCTGTTAGCTGAGAATGAGAAGACGAAAGCTGAAATTGAGAAATTGAAGGACGACCTGAGTGAAGAGTCAGCGAAACGTGCTAGAGCAGAAGACGCCTGGATGAAGGCCTCTCAACGTGCAGAAATTTCTGAAGATGGTGAGCGGGCAAAGAAGGCTAAGATTGAGGAGACGGACTACACATTTCAGACTACAATTGACAAGGCCCAGGATCGGGTTCTCCACTATCCAGTTCAGTTTGAGGACTTGCCATGGTACAGGTTGGATCGCAGGACAATGTTCCGTATCATGGAGGAAGAACACAAAAAGGCGGTTCGACGCCTTAGTAAGCCGTCGTAGGAAAAGTATTGAAATATGTGAATATTTATGGTAGTTAGTAATGTAAATTCCAGCGTGGTTATAAACAATGGAATATGATTATTTAATCCTGAAGATTCTTTGATCTCGGGATAGTTGATGTAAATAGCAGTGATGCTATCTTTCTATGTTTAAAACTTTTGAATAAATGAAATATCAAAGTTTGTTTGAAAATGTTATATGTTAAGTGTTAAACTTAAATTGTTTAAGTTAAGTATTAAACACTTAAGAAATTGAGTAATGATCTAATATGCGTCTATTCTTAAACAGAAAATGCCACCGAGACGCCAACCACGTCAATAAGCTCAGGAAAGCACTACGAATAATAACAACGATGCCAATGCTAATCTTGTACATCAATTGGTAAACCTTTTACCTGGAGCACTTGCGAATCAGCCGCAAGCTCCACAAGTTACGTCATTTAAGGATTTCAAAGCGGTAGGACCGTCAGAGTTTAGGGGTTCAATGAACCCAATCGAAGCTCAGACTTGGGTGATGGAAATGGAGAAGATGTTCGACGTTTCTAGGGTTAGTGATGACCAAAAGACTGCCTTCAAAACATTCATGCTTAAGTTAGAGGCCAGCTACTGGTGGCAAGCGAATAAGGTTCGAGGAGGTCAGGGTGTAATCACATGGGATAGGTTCAAGGAGATGTTCTTTGAGATGTACTTCCCGACAAGCTCGCGTAATCAGATGGAGGTTCAATTCCTGGAGTTAAAGAAGGGTACCATGTCTGTACCGGAATACGCTGCGAAGTTCAACGAGTTGGCTAGGTTCGCAACATATCAGGTGAATACCGATGAGAGGAAGGCGAGAACATTTGAACAGGGGTTGAAGCCGTGGTTGTACAATAAAGTGTCAATATTCTAATTGAACACTTTTGCAAGAGTTTTGGAGAATGCGATTATCGCGGAAGGTGGAAGTGACGCTCTGACTAAGTATAACCAGGAGCATAAGAAAAAAAAGGGTGAAAATGAGAATAACAAGGTTAGCGGTAATAGTAGTGGTGGTCACAATCAGAAGAGGAAGTGGAATGACAATGGGTCTGCTGGGAATCAACAAGGAGGTCAGAAGAAGAAAGTGGAGGCGTGTGTTACCTGCGGGAAGAATCATGTGGGAATATGCCTGAAGGGGAAGAGGGTTTGCTACAATTGTGGCCAAGAGGGTCACATAGCACCAAATTGTCCTAATCCTAAGAAGGGCGCTTGCTTCATTTACGGGTCAAAGGATCATCTGGCTAGGGATTGCCCTAAGAAGGCAGCAGGAGAAGCAGGAGGGAGTAAGGGAAACAATGGTGGTAGCACTTTAACCATAACTGGATCGACACCGACAAACCAACCTACCGCCAGAACTTTTAACATGACCGTGCAGGACGCTGTATAGTCACGAGATGTGGTGTCAGGTATCATTCCGATCAATAATATAAATGCTTATGTGTTGTTTGATTCGGGTGCTACTTGCTCATTTTTATCCGATGACTTTGCTAAGAATCTAGATTTGCCTAAGGAGGAATTAGATTACCCTTTGAACATAGAAATTTTTGAATAGGGAGATAATTCATGTTAGGTTTGTACACAAGAACTGTAGAGTGGATATTAAGGGAAACGTGATTACTGTAGATCTGATTCTAATTAAACTTGGGGAATTTGACGTTATTTTGGGAATGGATTGGCTATTCAATTATGGGGCGATAATTGATTGCCAAAAGAAATGTATTAACCTTTTGACTCTGTCAAAGGTAGTATTTTATGGCAGCAAGTCACCTAGGCAAGCGAGTTGTCTGACGATAATGCAGGCCAAGAAGTTGTTGAGAAAAGGCTGTGTGGGTTACTTAGCCTACATAGTCGATACTCGAAAATAGAGTCCGAAATTAGAAGAGATACCTGTCGTAAGAGACTTTATAGACGTATTTCCAGATGATTTTCCAGGACTTCTGCCAAACAGGGAAGTGGAATTCGTAATCGATTTGGCGCTAGGAACCGCCCCTATATCAAAGGCTTCGTACCGTATGGCTCTAGTAAGGATGAAAGAATTGATGGTGCAACTGCAAGAACTTTTAGACAAGAAGTATATCCAGCCGAGCGTATCAGCGTGGGGAGTGCCGGTGTTATTTGTCAAGAAGAAGGACGGATCGATGCGACTTTGCATTGATTACAGAGAGTTGAACAAGGTCACGATTAAGAATAAATACCCGTTGCCAAGGATCGATGACTTGTTTCATCAGTTGAAAGTAAGGAAGAAAGATGTACTGAAGACAGTGTTCAGGACTCGTTATGGTCACTACGAGTTTCTGGTGATGTCATTTGGTCTAACGAATGCTCCTATAGCATTCATGGACCTAATGAACAGGGTGTTTAAGCCGTTTTTGGATAAGTTCGTAGTAGTGTTCATCGATGATATTCTAGTATATTCCAAAACCAAGGAAGAGCATGTGGAGCATTTGAAGGTGACATTGGAAGCATTAAGAAGAGAGAAGTTGTACGCTAAGTTTTCAAAATGTGAATTCTGGATAGAGCAGGTGCAATTTCTTGGACATGTGATTGACAAGGATGGGATTTCGGTAGATCTGTCAAAGTTTAAAACTTTGCTTAAATGGGATCAGCCGAAAACACCGTCGGAAGTAAAGAGTTTTCTAGGATTGGCAGGTTATTACTGAAAGTAGTATGCACGCAAGCCAATCATATTTAATATGATATAGCATATACTTTGTAATCTTATTCGGTTATTGAAGGCATTTTACTTTATCTACATTGTGTTGTTATATTAAATGTGATAAACCCATAGTTTTGAGCAATGCTTTTAGAATCATGATGCTAATTATGCTAATAAGATCTAAATTCTAGATAGCTCATAAACTAAAATCATTCCTAATCATTGGATTGCTAAAAAGGGGATTAGTGAATCCGGATAGATTAGTACATACGTTGCTTGCTCTTAGGAAGAGGATGATTGATCTCATAATCATTTGTGTGGAGACACTAAAGCAAGTATGTAGGTGCTTATTGGAAAATAAGTTCACTGAACGTGGCTCGCTAAGGAATACCTACTGCAGTTTTACTCGCCTGTCAATAGGAATTCCTCTAGTGATAGTAGTACAAGTGATCCTTGTACTTGAGATCATCATAGTATCTTGTGTATGATGAGTTATACTTTGACATGTCCCTTAAGACCTTTATGGTATATCAAAGGGTATGATTGGGTATAATAAGTTGTACATGGAGATAGGTGAATGATCAACAAAGAATCTACCACGTCTAGTAAAAGATGTGAATGTCCTATGTGATTCGATAAATGACAACTCAGTGGTCCTTGGCCAAGGCAGAATGAAATTAGAAAGGAGTTTCTAATTTGCATTATTTAGAGTTGTGCATTTGAGAATCGAAATGCATATAATTAAATAAAATAAGACTTGACAGTAATTCCATGTCTTATATTTAATTGGGACATTGTATGGTAGAAGGATTGAATTGTACGGTAATTAAGCACTCGAAGGTTCTTTTGAGATTAATGTTGAAATCTATATTATCTGGAATGTCGTTGATCGATAAGGGGGCTTACCCTTATTGTAGAATAAATGTTATTTATTTAAATGAATTAAATAGTTTAATTTATTTATTTAAATAATATTTGAATTGTTCTAATTGATTTATTCACAACTGGTTTAATATGGAGAACCTAAAGGGTCACACCACAAAAGAAAAATATTTATTTAAAAAGTAAATGACATAATTGTAATAATAAGTTAAGTGTATTTAATTTAGTCTATGGATATAGAATAAATTAAATAGCTTAATATTTATTATTTAATATTTTAGAAATATTAAATATAAATTAATAAGAGGAGTCTTATTATTATTATTACTATTACTATTATTTAATTCCTAATAGGAATTGGGAATTAATTAATAGAAGTTTCTCTCATTAATTTTTAATTGGATTAGGAGCATATTTAATTAAAGGAGTTTAATTATAATAGAAACCCTAATCCTAAATAGTTTAGGGAAAGGTTTCCTACATCTATAAATAAGAGAAGTCTTATCATAGGTTAGGGTTACACACTTTTGCATTAGATTGTGGAGAGTACTTGTAATTTCTATAGAGATAGAAACTAGGGTTTTACCAACACCAATCTTCTTGAACAACTATTTTTCCTTGGTGGATCACCTCTAGAGGCCAAACACTTGGGTGGCTAACGTTGATTAAGCGAAGGAATTTAGTCATTGGAATTCAAGGAGAACGCGAAGGAATTGGAGGTGAACTTGTACCTGAAGAAGCTTTGATTTACGAGGGTATAATTCTCTATATCTATCTCTTTCGTTAATTGATAATTGAACACAAGGAAAGATCATAGTGATGGTTTGTATGAAAAAATTTAAAATCCATTTTATCACGCTTCCGCCCTATTTATGTAATTTGATTGCATACTTGCGTTATATACAAACCTAACAGTGGCATCAGAGCCAATCCTTGTGTTAATTATTGATTTTGGTGATTCCATGTATGAATTGATATTCGACACGATTGGATTTTTTGGGCTGAAAAAAAAAATTTGATTCTGCGTCGAGGCGCGGCCGCGCCGCTTCCAGTTCATTCTGGAGCGCGGCCATGCTCGACCCCAGAAATCATTTCCTCCCTGTCCGTAACTCATATGGAGTCTTTGGGACGGATTTGGTAGGTACCTTGTTAAGTAGGTATGCAACCGATTCTAGGGCATAACCCCAAAAGGATACTGGAAGGTCGGTAAAACTCATCATGGAACGAACCATGTCCAACAATGTTCGATTTCTTCTTTCAGATACACCATTCAACTGTGGCGTCCCTGGTAGAGTCCATTGTGAGATTATACCATTTTCTTTGAGACAATTGAGAAACTCATTGGTTAAGTATTTCCCTCCTCGATCCGATCGGAGAATCTTAATACTCTTACCAGTTTACTTCTCTACTTCACTTCTGAATTCTTTGAACTTTTCAAACGATTCAGATTTGTATTTCATTAAATACACATATCCAAATCTAGAATGATCATCAGTGAAAGTAATAAAATAAGAATACCCTCCTCGTGCATTCGTTGTCATAGGTCCACATACGTCTGTGTGTACCAACGCTAACAACTCTGTAACTCTTTCTCCTTTTCCACTAAAAGGGGATTTAGTCATCTTACCCATGAGACAAGATTCACAAGTTGGATATGATTCATAATCAGATAGCTCTAAAAGCCCATCTTTATGTAACTTGGTTAATCTTGTTTCATTGATGTGACCGAGTCTACAGTGTCACATAAAGGTATAATTAACATCATCTCTTTTTCTTTTCTTAGTTTGTTCAATTTGAAATATATTTTCATGCAAGTCAAGTATGTAAAGTCCATTCAGTATATTGCCAACACCATATAAAACATTTTTATTATAAATAGAACAACTGTTGTTCTTTATTATAATATCAAAACCATCTATATCCAATACAAAAATTGAAATAATGTTTCTAATGAGTGTTGGAACATAATAACAATTATTTAAACTAATGGACTTGCCCGTAGGTAGTGCTAAATAATAAGTTCCTACAGCTAATGCAGCAACCTTTGCTCCATTTCCTACTCGTAGGACGACTTCATCCTTGTTCAGCTTTCTACTTCTGCTTAATCCCTGCATATTATTACATATGTGAGAACTACAGCCGGTATCCAATACCCAAGTAGAATTTTAACTTTCAGAAAAATTGATTTCAATCATGAACAAACCTAGATCGAAAGTCGAAGCTTCTCCAAGCTTCTTTTGGTCCGCAAGATACTCCTTACAGTTCCTCTTCTAGTGTCCCGGCTTATTACAATGGTAGCAAATTCATTTGCTATCTGGATCAGGTTTCTTTTTATCCTTTCTCTTCGCCTTGCCCTTAGCCTTCTTGTTTTTCTTCTTTTCAGAAGATACCTTGGGCCTCTTCCTTTTCTTGAAAAAATCATCCACTAGTAAGACTTAGTTCTTGTTAGATGAGAAGTGACCTTCAGCAGTTTTCAACATGTTAAGTAACTCAGGCAAGATGACGTCCAACTTATTCATGTGAAAATTCACAACAAATTGTGAGAAGGTGTCCGGGAGTGACTGCAAGATCAAATCTTGACTTAACTCCCCATCCATCACGAACCCAAGTTGTCCAAGTTGTTCAATCAGATTGATCATCTTAAGGACATGAGTCTCAACGGCAGTGCCTTTGGTCATACGAGATCGGAAGAGCTCCTTAGTTATCTGATATCTAGTAGTCCTACGTTGCTCACCATACACCTCTTTGAGGTGCAGCAATATAGTAGGAGCATCCATAGTTTCATGCTGACGTTGAAGCTCGTTACTCATAGATGCGAGCATGATGCATTGAGCCAAGATTGCATCATCTTGCCACTTTCAGAAAGTAGCAATCTCTTCCTCAGAGGTTGTTTCTGCAACATTTGCAGGGACAGGCGAATTTAGGACATAAGAAATCTTTTCAGCAGTGAGACCAATTCTCAGATTCCTTAACCAGTCCGTGTAATTCGGTTCGGTCAGTTTGTTAGCATCAAGTATGCTACGCAGTGATAGTGAGTTTGACATTTTTAAAATTATGCATGTGAAATAGACAACATTTTAGCATACATTCATTTAATTAATTACCAAAATAAATTAGGTCTTTATTTTAAATTGGTATCTCTCACTTTTTTATCAAACTATATTGCCCTCATTATATAGTTCAGCAATTCTAATTAAAGATTTGCTAGTGAGACTAAAGATCCCAGTTCAAATGTATATAGCCTTGTAGTGACACAACAAATAATATATAAATAAATAGGTAGACAACTATTGTCAATTACATCACTATGTAACTACTTGTATTTTGCCTCTTAGATTATTTTGATCAAGTGGTGACATATCCGAATCAAAATTATCTAAGTTAAGTCCATCTTAGCACGTCTATATATGTGAAGAGAAAAATACCGTTCTTATGGTGACACAACAAAAGGGTAATGTTCAATTCCTTAATAAGCATCAAATGTGATAAAGCAACATCTTAAACATTTAATACTCTATTGTTTTACCATGCTAGAAGGCGACGTTCGATATTCCGAATATCCTTGAACGCTTAGGACTTAATATAATTGCTTTGAGGGATTTATTATTATTAGTCTCATCTTGTTTAGCGCGCATGCACACACATATATATATATATCTAGTAAGCATGCACATATAGAATACTATATTCTACCCGGATTGATTATGGACTTTTATTCTAGTTCGGTTCACTAGAGCCACCAAGTGAACCAAAAGGTCAAATCTAGGGTGCAAGAATTAAATTTAAATATAACTATTACATTTAAACCCGGGCTCCATTACAAACGGGTCTTCAAGCGCTCCTTGCTCCTTTATCTCCAATTCTGCAAAATTAATTCTAACTAGTCCTATTACATAAACTATTTACAATAAATAGAAACCTTGATCAGCAGTCAAGGGGAAGCACATAGGAGGGAGATACAATTTACATTAAGAAAAATTAGAGAAGACGAGGTACGCAGACCCCATTTATAAAAATCCATACATTCAAGCATCCTCTAAAATAATTCCAATCACACATTGGTCAATAGTCCATAATCAATCTCTATTTATTATCATACATATCTCTATATGCATCAATAAATAACATTCATCTCATAAATAATAAAATCATTCCATATATGCATTGATATCAATTAATTGGCAAAAGTTTTGCTAATATTTAGTTTTTGAAACAAAATAAACTCTTTTATTTTAATCAAAAAACCAAATTCAAATTAAACTCCTTTAATTTTTAGCAATCTGGAATCATATTTCAGATAAAATAAGCATCTTTATTTTAAACTTTTATCAATTAAATAAACCATTTATGTTAATTGACAAAACAACAAATTTCAAACTCTGCACACCGGCGCGGCCACGCTCCAAATTGAACTAGAAGCGGCGCGGTCGCGCTTTACCCCCATAAACGTTTTCTGGGTTCAAGCGCGGTCGCGCTCCAGAATGAACTGGAAGCGGCGCGGCCGCGCCGTGATGCAGATTCAGCAAAAAAATTTCTGCCCAAAAATCCGATCGTATCGCATATCAATTCATACATGGAATCATCAAAATCAATAATTAACACAAAGATTAGGCTCTGATACCACTGTTAGGTTTGTATATAACGCAAGCATGTAATCAAATTATATAAATAGAGCGGAAGCGTGATAAAACAGATTTTAAAATTCTAATACAAACCATCACCATGATCTATCCTTGTGTTCAATTATCAATTAAACGAAAGACAAAGAGAATAAGAATTATACCCTCGTAGATCAAAGCTTCCTCGGATACAAGTTCAATTCCTAGTCCTTCGTGTTCTCCTCGAATTCCACCGATGAGATTCCTTCCTTTGATCAACGTTAGCCACCCAAGTGTTTGGCCTCTAGAGGTGATTCACCAAGGAAGAATAGGTATTCAAGAAGTTGGGTGTTGGCAAAACCCTAGTTTCTATCTCTATAGAAATTGCAAGTACTCTCCACAATCTAATACAAAAGTGTGTAACCCTAATCTATGATAAGACTTCTCTTATTTATAGATATAGGAAAACCCTTCCCTAAACTATTTAAGATTAGGGTTTCTATTTTAATTAAACTCCTTTAATTAAATCAACCTCCTAATCTAATTAGGAATCCATGAGAGAGTACTTCTATTAATTAATTTCCAATCTCTATTAGGAATTAAATAATGATAATAGTAATAATAATAAGACTCCTCTTATTAATTTATATTTAATATTTCTAAAATATTAAATAATAAATATTAAGCTATTTAATTTATTCTATCTCTATAGATTAAATTAAATACACTTAACTTATTATTACAATTATGTCATTTACTTCTTAATCAAATATTTTTCATTTGCGGTGTGACCCTTTTGGTTCTCCATATTAAACCGGTTGTGAATAAATCAATTAGAACCATTCTAATTATATTTAAATAAATAAATTAAATTATTTAATTCATTTAAATAAATAATATTTATTCTACAATAAGGGTAAGCCCCCTTAGCGATCAACGACTTTCCAGATAATATAGATTTCAACATTAACCACAAAAAAACCTTTCAGTGCATAATTACTGTACAATTCAATTCTTCTACCATACAATGTCCCAATTAAAATATAAGACATGGATTTACTGTCAAGTCTTATTTTATTTAATTATATGTATTTCGATTCCCAAATGCACAACTCTAAATAATGTAAATTAGAAACTCCTTTCTAATTTCATTCTACCTTGGCCAAGGACTACGGAGTTGTCATTTATCGAATCACATAGGACATTGACATCTTTTACTAGACGTGGTAGATTCTTTGTTGATCATTCACCTATCTCCATGTACAACTTATTATACCTAATCATACCCTTTGATATATCCTAAAGGTCTTAAGGGACATGTCAAAGTATAACTCATCATACACAAGATACTATGATGATCTCAAGTCCAATGATCACTTGTACTACTATCACTAGAGGAATTTTTATTGACAGACGAGTAAAACTCCATTAGGTATTCCTTAGCAAGCCACGTTCAGTGAACTTATTCTCTAATAAGCACCTACATACTTGCTTTAGTATCTCCACACAAATGATTAGGAACGATTTTAGTTTGGGAGCTATCTAGAATTTAGATCGCATTAGTATGATCACCATCATGATTCTAAAAGCATTGCTCAAAACTATGGGTTTATCACATTAAATATAACAGCACTACGTAGATAATGTAAAATGCCTTTTTTTAAGAAAATCAATTCTTTTATTAATAAATGAATAAGATTACAAAGTATATGCTATATCATATCAAATATGATTGGCTTGTGTGCATACTACTTTCAAAATATCCTAAGGAGTCTGACGAAAAACTGTTTCAATTGGGAACCAGCCCAACTTTGGTGGATAAGGTTAAGGAAGTACAACTTCAGGATGAGGAATGTGAGAAAATCAGGAAAAGAATATCTGAAGGTGATGAAGGAGGAAATTTTGAGCGAGGCTCATAGTTCAAGGTATTAGATTCATCCGGGGAGTACGAAGATGTACTAGGATCTCCGACAGCATTTCTGGTGGCCGAGTATGAAAAAGGACGTTGCCGATTGTGTGGCCAAGTGTTTGACATGTAAGAAAGTTAAAGCAGAACATCAGAGGCCGAGTGGGTTACTACAACCGTTAGAAATCCCATAATGGAAATGGGAACATATCACAATGGATTTTGTAGTAGGTCTTCCGACGACTCGAAATGGTTTTGACGTAGTTTGGGTTATCATAGATCGACTGACGAAATCAGTACATTTCCTACCGATCAAGACCAGATTTAACCTAGATCAGTTGGCGAAATTGTATGTGAAGGAGATTGTTTCGAGGAACGGTGTTCCAGTGTCTATTGTCTCAGATAGGGATCCGCGTTTCACATCCAACTTCTGAAAGCGCCAATAGGAATGCATGGGAACACAGCTACGTATGAGTACGACATATCATCCACATACCGACGGACAGAGCGAAAGAACGATTCAAACATTGGAAGATATGTTAAGAGCTTGCATCATGGATTTCAAAGGGAATTGGGACGATCATCTATTATTGGTGGAATTTGCTTACAATACCAGTTATCATGCAAGTATTGGCATGCCGCCTTACGAAGCGTTGTACGACAGAAAGTGCAGAACTCCATTACGCTTGGATGAAGTTGGCGAACGTCAATTATTGGGACCAGAACTGGTACAATAGATCGCCAAAATTGTCAAAGTGATCAGGGCGAGATTGATAGCTGCTTAGGATAAGCAGAAGAAATATGCCGATCAACACCGCAAGAATCGAGAATTTGAATCTGGTAGCTTTGTTTTCTTGAAAGTGTCTCCCTGGAAGGGGAAAATCCGATTTGGTAAGAAGGAGAAACTAAGCCTGAGGTTCATTGGACCCTTTGAAGTATTGCAGAGAATTGGTGAAGTTGCGTATGAGGTAGCCTTACCTTCGACGTTAGAACATATCCACAACGTTTTTCATGTTTCGGTGTTACGAGCATACAAACCCGACTACAAGCATGTTATAGAATATGAACCCCTGCAATTTGAAAAAGATTTATCTTACGAAGAAGTGCCTGTTCAGATAGTTGACAGGAAAGAGCAAGTACTGAGAAATAAAGTTATACCTTCTGTTAAGGTGATCTATAGGAACCACAACGCTGAAAAAGCTACGTGAGAACTCGAAGATCATATGATGAAAAATTATCCTTAGTTATTTGCTTAGTCTATGTGTAGCGATTCTGGGGACAGAATCTTTGTAAGGAGGGGAGAATGTAACGGGATGAATTAATTAAGTCGTGATTCTGGGGACAGAATCCTTTTAAGGGGGGAAAGATGTAACAAACGAGATTTTTATGTCTGATCTTTAAATAATTATTGAATTAAATAAATATTTGTGTTGATTTATTTATTGAGTTAAATAAATATTTGATGAAGTCATTGTAGATTAATTTAATTAAATGTGTTATATTGATTAAATTAATGTGAAATAATTTTATAGTACAAAGTGTGAATTTAATTGGGATAATTAAATTAAATGAGTTGTTTAATAGTTGTGATGTTGTTCTAATTAATTTAATAATTAATTATAGATTTATTGATTTATCGTAATTAAATAAATGAGAATTTTAATTATGTGATAATTTGATTTAATGTGAAGTAGTGGCTTTTATTTAATTGGAATTAAATAATATTGTTTGATTAATTAAAGTGTGACAAATAAACTATATAATAAACAAGTTAATTAAAATAAATAAAAAAGGAAACTAATAACTATCAAACCAAACATGGCCTTATGAACATGGGAGCAGTTAAGTGCATAATGGCCTTAACTGACACCCATGTTGTGCTAGTTATTATTATCAGCTTTATTAACGTATTTCATTCCTAAAGCTAAGTCAGAGAAATACAGAGAGAGTTTTAAGAGAATTTGAAATTTAAGAAGGAGTTTGGAGAATCGGAAGAAGAGTTCCTATCAACTTGCATAGTCTAAACAACTAATCAAAGGTAAATTCTTGAATTCAAGCTTTAATTTACATTCTTGAGTTTTCTCCATGAAAGTTAAATTGAGTTCTATGTAAATTGATTTTTATGGCTAAATTGTTAAGAACTTGATGTTAGATGCTTGTTAGTATGCATAATCTGTTTTATATGATTTGTATGTGATTTAGAGTAATCAAATTCATGAGATTACGTTTGAATTAGAGTTTTAAAATTTACAGAGAAATAATATTTCAATATGGCTTAACTGTATGAAAATTTATGTTTAGATTGCGAATTAAACGGTAAATTGATGATTGATTATGTTTATACATGTAAAAACGAAGATAATGAAACTTAAACGGACTAATTTGGTGTTATAGCGAATCTGTAATGTGTGATTTCATGATATTTGACGAAACTTTGATAAAATGGCAAAAACCTTAAATTTTACTTCTTAAATTCATGGATTATGTGGTTTATAATGTTAGAATCATGCTAGAAGGATTGTGTAATGATTATATATGAATTATAGTGATTGGGTATGCTTAATTTGTTGTATGAACAAAGAAATTGGAAGTTTATGGCCCTGTTTTGTGTTCTTCGCGAACTTGGAAAACTAAATCTGCATCGCGGTGCCGCAGCGCCAGTACATAGAGTAATCCTGGTGCCGCAGCGCCCGCCCAGGGTTGTCCGGGTCAGGCCAGCGCCGGTCCGGGTCGGGTCGACCGGGTCGATCGGGTCGGGTCGGATAAAAAAACCCATAAAATAAAATTTTTCCAAATTTTGAAATAAAATAATTTCACATATATTAAGAAATATGATAAGTATGTAAAAGAACAACAAAAGTTTAAGAGTGTGGATTTAAGTTATGTTTTCGAAAGTGATCAATCGTTTAATAAAGGAAGTAATTAGTTGAGCTATGAATATTAATTATTCAATGTAACTTGAATGTATAGGTCACTCAAAGAGCAAATAGATAATATTAATTGTAGCAGACGTGTCAGGCAAGTTTCTTAACTCTACTTTTTCATTGAGCAAGTATCTTATCCCTAACTTGATTTCAGTTACGCAAGTTATAAACTCTACTCTTATATTGAGCAAGTTCCTTACCCTTATTTATTCAAGTTAATGATTCCAAATGAGATATTCTAACTCTTTAAAAGTAATACTTCGGTTGTACAATGTTTATTCAATTGTATATACTTGAAATTCAGTCTTTGATTTTTAAATATCATTTACATTATATTATTGAACCTTAATTGACTAGTGAACCCTTATTGATTTGACTAGTCCATAGTTGATAAGCGTTCTAAATTCTAGAAATGTTATTCAAGTTAATCCAAACCAAACTTTCTTTGGTGCGGACTTTGATGTCAAACTGAGATGAACAACCCTTTTATAGGGGATTATATTTACGCGTTAGCGTTAAAATGTTGTGCACATACATGGTACGAAGGGCTGATCCCCCTAAGTATGAGAAGTAAGGTCCATATAGTCTTACGACTGTTAAAGGTTTAAAGTAGAAATAGTTGATAACCTAGGACATAGTTCATGGTTTTGTGTCCTGTTGTCCGAATTATATAACGACAATTTCCGCACAAGTATACGCGGTCAACAAGTAATACAATGATACGAGAGTTGTCGATCCCACGAGGAATTATCTCTAATGTAACCCAATACCAGTTTTAATTCGTCTTAATCTTATTTAGATAATTTATTCAAAGCATAGATAGATGGATAAAGAGTTAAGAACAAAGTATCCACACTCAAGCATTTTGTTAAACACTTAGTGTGCATCACTTTATTCAAATCCCTAAAACCCCCCTTTTAGATCAATTAACCATATAGAATTGACAATACACAAATTATGTATAACATAATCACATGTCATTATATTCAAGGTCTAAATCTATAATCCATTTTCCAATTTCATATAGTTTATCAAGCTAATCCCTAATTTCTTATCAATTAGACATTAAACACAAAATATAAAGAATCAATTCATGTAATATCAATCAAAAGGAAAACAAGATATAAACTTAATTTGTTGCAAATAAACCAAACCATTCCAAATATTAGGTAATCATCCAAGGATAATACAAGTATCAAAGAAAAGTTAGAGAAGAAAAACTCTTTGTAGTGTTATCTTCCATCTCCAAGCCTCCTTCAATTTCATGCCTCCATTGGTGTTACAAGTGTTTTTGCATTAGATCTCTAAGCATGAGTTCTAGCCGCCACAATAGATGGATTAAGGTCTGAAATGAATGCCCATAAGGATGTTATATGACCCTGGATGCAAAACCTAACTTAGCCCACCAAATTGAACCAAAAAATCGCAAAATCTGCTGAGTTCCCGATGAGCCCGTGCCAGGGCGCCAATTTTGTACTGAAATTTCCTGCTAGGGCGCGAGTTCCCGCCAGGGCGCCAAAAATGAACTAGAAATCAATGCCCTGGCATGGTCACTTCTGCTGCCTGAATCAGTTTCGACGTTTGTTGGTAAAATGGCCATAACGTCTTTGTCCGAACTCGGATTTAAGAGATTCAAGAAGCTCCGGAAAGCTAAGAAGTAGCTCTACAACTTTCATAACTGGAGGTCCGAGAGAAAATGGCCGAAGCTAGGCTCCATTTGGACGGGAAGCAGCTGTTGTGTAAAATGCATGCCAAATCCGATGGTAAAATGACCATAACTCTCTCATACGAACTTCAAATGGGATGATTCAAGATGTTTCGGAAAGCTGAGAAAAATATCTATAACATTTGTTCTTTGAGTTTTGAGAGATTCTGATTGGATCAAGGTTGAAATTAGGAAACAAGTGGCTGTTGTACCAAATTTAAGTTGAAAACGCAAAAGTGACAATGCTAAACATTGATCCAAGGAGCTTTTATTTCAATTCCTATAAAACAACGTAAAAACACATAAAAGCATACAAAAACATATAATAACAATACAAAACCACACATTTCAACAATAATGGAAAAATACATACATACCACCTCCTGGTTGTAGTATTTCTTTCTCTTGCTCCACTAATTGAGCCCTATCCACGATATCCGAATATAGACAAATTTTATGAGAAATAAGATATTGATGAATTTCTGGTTTCAAACCACGTAAAAACATTCGCGTCATCCGTTCCTCAGTGTCCACCAAATGGGACGTAAATCGAGATAGCTCGGCAAACTTGGCTTCGTACTGCGATACGGTCATGTTGTTTTGCTCCAGTTTGATGAATTCCACCTCCTTCATATGGCGAATACTCTTCGGGAAATACTTCTCGTTAAACAATTCTTGGAACTCGACCCAAGACATCTCGAGTGCCGAGTGACGGGTACGTTTCACGGATTCCCACCAATGATCCGCTTCTCCTCGCAGCATAAATGTAGCGAAAGGAACCTTTTGTTCGTCACCGCAACGCAGTACATCAAATATCATTGTCAATTGTTTGAGCCACGCCTCTACCTTGAGTGGGTCCGGCTTTCCAAGAAATTCAGGTGGTCCCAACTCCTTGAATTATTTGGCAGTGACCATTCGTGAGTTACCCGTGTTTCTCCTCGATTATTAGCAGTAGTTTCTCTCGCCTGGTTCTGCAAGAATTGCATGAAGTTTAGGAAAAACCCATCATTCATCATGTTATTAGCATCATGATTTTCTGAGTTCACAGCAGTATTATTTGTAGCTTCTTGATTTTCAGCCACAATTGTCTCATAGTTCATCTCTTGATTTTCAGATGTCATTCTGAAATGCGATCACAAAACAAAGATCACATGCCACATCTTGTCCCTACAACCAAACTAATTAAATAACAAAATAGCTTAGGTAGGACATACTAACGAAGGATTTTACTCGTCTTTCCCTTCCTAGTTCTAATCCTAGATCTCCTCTAGAGATCATATCTCTAAGCGCTGATACCAACTGTGACGGCCCCAAAACAGGTCCACACAACCCATTTTGAGTTGCCAAATACATAATACAAAATACAAATACAAATTTTTCTATTTACAACTAATACACTATCGTGGAAAATATGACCACACAGCTGCTGTGAGTTTCAATACAAACATGGTACTGAAACTAGTACAACAATAAATACACCTAACTTAAGTTCTCAATACAATTATTGTCACACTATTTTTTAATGTATTAAGATACTTCTACTGTCTCGGACCATCACTCCATTCCCCAGCTATTCCCAGCTACACTCTCATTTCCTGAGGAGAATAATTGAACAAAACTGAAAAGGATGAGCACAAATAGCTCAGTAAAGAATGTCATGACTCAGATAATGAATAATAAATTATCATTAGCCTTCAACAATAATAAATTAGAGATTTAAGGATAATATAAGTTTTCAACAATAATTGTAGTGGAACAAGCAATTCATTAAAAGAGTCAAATAGAACATAATGTCTACTATTTTCTCTTTTCTGAAAAATTCACCATTTTATATATCCTTGTAACACCAATCAACAGTTCCAGTTTATGCTCATCCAAATCAAAAGTTTATCTTTGCACTACGGGCCAAAGATATTCATTAGTAATGTACACCAATGGTCATGATCATGCCTCATAACAGCTTTTGGTCATGATCATACCAAACACCAGTCCATCTTTGCACTACTAGCCAAAGAGAACTTTCACCATAATTTAAGTCTGAGGATTATGTCAATAATATAGAGGCTGAATAGAAACAACAATGAGATCAAAAATAAGAATAAATATTAAAATTTTGTAATTTAATTTATCAAGAGACCAAGATTGTCCAAATTGCCAACACGGTGACCAAAATGTGGAGTCAAATTCAAAAATGATATTCAAGATTCATAGTCCAAAGATAACGAGTAAAATTTCGATAGAAAGATTTAAGTAAAAATATTAGATGAAGCACAAACTATTAAGGATATTCTACTAATTTTAGGAATTTTCACCATTTAATAATAAGGTTATGGAAACAAACAATAGTTTCTTATCATAAATGGAGACATGTGAAAAAAAACGATATCCCTTGACAATTACAAAAGAAATGATATCTCATACGAGTATGAAAGAAAATACGAAACTGCAAATGGATTTTCACCCGTCATGCGGTAATCCGCGTAGACAGATCATTTCCACAAAAGACTAATAAGAAATAAATACAAAGGGTTATTCACCAGGCATGCGGTAGTCCACGTAGACAGGTTATTCCCACAAATTAATACGGAATGAATAACAGCCCTTATGAGT
The DNA here is from genome assembly GCA_034770075.1 of Aralia elata. NCBI lineage: Eukaryota > Viridiplantae > Streptophyta > Magnoliopsida > Apiales > Araliaceae > Aralia > Aralia elata. The sequence goes on from CM068385.1 coordinate 72,720,984, forward strand.
ATGAAGTAAAATAATATCACTTACGAATATGAAAGCAAATGATATTACATACGAGTATGAAATAAATGATATCCCTTACGAGTATGAAAGAAATGAAATCCCCTACCTTAGTTAGTAAGTGACTGGATGTTGCTTTCTATTGGAAAATACTTGTATCCTTACAAATACTCAAACAGCCTAGCACACTTAGAAAACTTAAGAAATTTCAAAGAGAGAGAGATAAAGTATAAGCAAAAAAGTTGTGAAATTCCTTATGTTAACCCTTCCTATTTATAGGAAAACCAAGGTGAGGGCATTATAGTCGTGTCCTTAACTTTCCTTTGCTTATTACACTTGTACCCTTGGCATATTCTTCAAATATTCTTTATTCCTTAACATATTCCTTTAATATACTTTATACCTTAGTATATTCTTAGAATATGCTCTCTCTTACGTTTTTAACCCTAAGGTATAATAAAACAAAAACTGAATTAAATTTCTACCGTCGGTTTGAAAAATTGGCAAGTGGTGAGTCCATAGAATAATCAGCCAAACTTACAATAAACGCTACATGACAGACTCCAAAAATTGAACAATTATCTACCACGCATCACTTATCATTAATCAACATATTTTTAATCTTTCAACAATAATTCACTATTAATATTATAGACTTACAATATTGATAACCAGATCATTCTAGGAAAAAGGGGGCCTTTCGTATACATGGCGCACAATTAAATAACCCATTTCCTTAACAAAATTTTTAGACATTGCCAATAATGTTAACTTGTCTAATAATAGCATATCAACTATTATGAGTCACTATGCCATGACAATTATTGATTTAATAATATACAATACTGTACAGACGTTACTGTAACAATTATTCAGTAAAAATACTGTGTAATTACTACTATATCAATTTGAATCAATAATATAAAATATTGTGCAATACCATGTGCTATTGTGAAATACAACGTACTACTGTGGAATAACGCGTTATTCTTTTGTTACCGGGTATTTCAACAGTTGCAGGTGATAATATTGTTGACAATTTGTATAAAAATATTAATATTGTTATTTTTCGTATCCGACAATTATTTGCTATGGGGCCCACCAATGATTTGTTATTTCGGCGTCGTCGTACGTTACCGAATATAATATTCCCCGACAGAAAGAATATTTTCCGACAAAAGAAATATTCCCCGACATACTTTTTATCTGATAATTTACATATAATACCCTTAACTATAATATTTTATCAATTAAACACTTTACTGTTTAGAATAATAATCATAAAGAAAATAATAACTCTTATTTCATAAAAGTCGAGGTACAAGTAACAAAAAGAACGAACACGTTTCGATGTGTGGTTTTTGTGTAATGGCTTTTACCGTGAAGGACTCCTAAATATTCTTATCCGGATTACTCACTGTGTATACCTTGGAAAAATATGAAATGTTTACAGTATGTTTATATATGTTATGAGCGTGTACTCTGAAAATTTTAGAATTTTCTGAGCAAAACTCTATTTATGAAAAATGTAACAAGATTCGGAGGTTTTGAGTACTTTAAAAATAGTAAATCACTTTCTAAAATTTCAGAAAAATTTGAAAATTATTAGTGTCATATACTGTCCAGATCCAGAAGATAATAATTTTCAGAACTTGTTTGCTATTTTTTATAATAATATTATAGTTATGGTTAAAAAGAAATAAATGGTTAAATAATGTCATAAATGAGGAAAATAGGATGTTAAAGCTTAGGTACTCCTATTATAGTGTAATCTAACCTATATGAGGTATTTTGGTAATCTATTATGATAAATAATATTTATAACCTTTTATGGGTATTAAATAAGTTGTTTAATAAAGGGTAAAACAATTAAAATCAATTGTTTAGTCGCCTAATAAGAATTTGATATTTTTAAGTAAATAAAGAAATATTAAGATTAAAACTTCATAGAAATATTATTGAATGGGTAATAATTAAGCCTAATTTGTTATTCGATAGATAATAACTAAAGATAATTAATTGATTCCCATTCAATTAATATTGAATGATAATCAAATGAGAAATGAGCTATTTGAATATGAAGTGTTTAATAATTCTTTAATTAAACAAGTAAACCCAATTGTTTAAAGGCTTAAAAAGGTATTTAACCCTTAGGAAAAATATTCTCAAGTTAATCTATCATTAACCTAAGTTTGATTAGGGTTAATGATAGCAAGATTGTGCTAGGTGTATTATGTGTTTAACTTATGTAGTAGATAAGTTCCTTAGTGAACGTATAGACGTATAACTACGCAATACTAATTGATAGATCGACTTTATCAATGTTAGGTCCTTCAAGGCCAATTAGTTAAAGCTAGAATTATTTGTAGCTGAGCAAACAGGCAAGTTCCCTAACTCAAACTCGAGTTATTATTTCTGAGGCATGTTAGTGAATAATTATTGTTGATTATTCACATCTATACTGATTATTGAGATTCGCACCTTGTGCAATTGAATTCCTATTCTATTATTATTGAACTGTGAATTAAATTAAAGTTCTTTCAAGCATGAATTGTTTATGAGATAGATCTATGCTATTTGTATCAGCTAGATCAAGCATGTCTAAATTTGTTAAATCAAATGTATTTTAAAAGTTGTTCATATTAAATTACTATGGTAAGAACTCTTGGCTGAGAAAAGGATAAATTTGATTAAGCATGATATCAATGCTGGTTTATTAAGTGTTTATGCATAAATCACGGGGTATGAAAGGCTGATCCCCTTGATTACCAAAACTTTTAAGAGGTCCAGTTTAAATGCTGAGAACATTGACAAATGTCTATGGTTATTTCCAACCACTCAGTAATTGAAATTCAATTATTCCAATATTCAACTGTTGACTATTAATTCATGTTTCTTCACAATTCTATATTGTTGTTGAACATTGAAAGCGAAACTTCTTTCTATTCATGATATATCTCCCTTGTATATAAACTTGCTAAGCAAATTAGTTGCTTACCCTTGCTATATCATGATCTTTATTTCAGTTAAGGCAGAAACGTCTAAAGGGGATAAAGGAAAAGGGAAGGTGCAAGAGTAGTCGCCTGATAAGGCTTATGTACTAGTTTATCTTGAATTGTTATTTGGTTATGTGAACTCCTTAATGTATTAAGGGTACGATTTAAGTTAAGGTTAAAGAACCTTGGGACCATGATTGTAAGACTTTATTACTATTTCGATAGATATTGTATGTTTATTAATTCCGTATTAGTTAGAAAGTATGTTGTTGTTGTTGGGTATCGTGAGCACCAAATTCGAGGTTAGGAAACTCGGATTTGGGGGTGTCACAGTTAGCAATTCTAAGAATGCAAAAGAAATCTGGGAAAAATTGATTGTAACATATGAATGAACCAATCATATTAAAGAGACTAGAAAAGATGCTCTAATATAAGAGTATGAAAGTTTCAAGTTGGAAGAAAGTGAAAAAATCATTGATATGGAAACATGTTTTCCAGAATCATTGATGAACTGGAACAACTAGGGAAGGCATATACAACTAATGAGAAAACCAAAAGAATTCTCAAAGCCCTTCCATTCATCTGGAAAATGAAGGTTATAGTCATCAAGGAAATGCAAGATCTAACTACTTATCCTCTTGATAGCCTTATTGGAAATCTTCGTGACCACAAAGTCGACATGTTAGTCGAAAAAGCAGGATCAGATACAGATCTCAAGAAAAAAAATTGCTTTCAAAGCTCTACTTATAGATCAAGAAAATGATGATGAGGAGTTAAATGAAGAACTCCTGAGTTTAGATAATAATGAAGTTGCTATCTTATCAAGATAACTAAGGAGAGTGATCCAAGCAAAGCCAGAAAATATGGCAAAGGTTTTCTGAAGATAAACAACAACTTCAAAGGCAAACAAGTTTTTAAGCCAAAAGCACAAGGAGGAAATTTTAAAGCAAATAATAGCAGCAATTTTAGAAATGTTAGCTCCAATGAAAATTCAAACTTATGTTTTGAATACAAACAACCTGGACATTTTAAAAAGGACTGCCCAAAACTAGCCAAAGTACTAGTAGCTGAGGAAGGCTGGGATCTGAGTGGTGATAAAGAAACTGCTGAACAAACCGAGAAAATTACAAATCTATGTTTAATGGAAGACAATAATTCATCATTAAGATCTGAGGTAAATTTTGGAATTCAATTACCTAGTACTTCATTTATTACACATACTTTAGATAATATAAGTGAAGAACATCATGAACTACAAGAAGCTTATAATTGTTTATATGAAGATAATGAAATTATTTAAAAAGATTTTATTAAATTAAAAAATCTCATTAGAAAAGTTAATCAAAAGTAATAAAAATCTTGAAATAGAAAATTCAAATTTAATTATAGTTAATGAAAGTTTAAAAGAAGAAAAAGAAAAACATGAAATTTTTCAGAAAATTTATTATTAAACGAAGAATTAAAAAAATTAAGAAAAATAAACAAAGATCTTGAGATAGAAAATTCAACATTTATCATTTCTATTGAAAATCTCGAAGTTGAAAATTCAACACTTGTTGTAATTAATGAAGATACTCAAATACAAAAAATAGAATTAGAAAAATAGAGTAAAGATTTTCCTTTAATAGATCAAATTAAAATTTTGACTAAAGAACATGATGATTTAAACATTATAGTTCTTAAGTTCACAAAAGGGAAAGAAAACCTTGATGTCATGCTTAAACAACAAAGATGTGAATTTAACAAAGAAGGATTAGGATATATTGGAGCATCTAGTAAAACAAAGAAAAAGGACTCTATCATGTTAAAAGTAAAGAAAAAGAAAGTCATACATCTCCCTTTACTAAATGTTCTTACTGTAACAGAAATGGTCATTCCATTCACATGTGCAATGCTCGAAATGGAAACTATAAAGAAAAAATAATTTGGGTTCCAAAAGGAACTTACACTGTACCAATTATTATAAAGAATACAAGGAAAGAATTCTATAATTATAAAAGTCAATGGTCTTATAGAAATTATTATCAAAGTTCTTCACGATATAAAAATAGAGTAAATCATGCATTTTATAGACTTACTACTCATAAAATGCTTGTGACTACTATCACTAGAGGAATTCCTATTGACAGGCGAGTAAAACTCCATTAGGTATTCCTTAGCGAGCCATGTTCAGTGAACTTATTCTCTAATAAGCACCTACATACTTGCTTTAGTGTCTCCACACAAATGATTATGAGATCAATCATCCTCTTCATAAGAGCAAACAACGTATGTACTAATCTATCCAGATTCACTAATTCCCTTTTTAGTAATCCATCGATTAAGAACGATTTTAGTTTGTGAGCTATCTAGAATTTAGATCTCATTAGCATGATCACCATCATGATTCTAAAAGCATTGCTCAAAACTATGGGTTTATCACATTTAATATAATAGCACGATGTAGATAAAGTAAAATGCATTTAACAAACGAATAAGATTACAAAGTATATGCTACATCATATCAAATATGATTGGCTTGTGTGCATACTACTTTCACATAATTCGATGGCACAAATTTTGTCACCTGGAAGAATAAATTTAAAATATATGCCAAATTACAAGAAAACAAAGTTTGGCTTACAATAGAACGATGTGTAAAAGTTCCTATAAAAATTATAGGAGAAAAGATCATTGAGAAAAATGTTGATGAGTTCACCATTAAGGATGAAGTAGCTATGAACATAGCATCTAGAGCTGAAATGGCGCTGATTAGTGATCTTATTGAAAAATAGTACAAAAGAGTTAGTGTAATGCCCGTGAATTTTGAACGTCATTATTAATTAAATATAATTTAATTTTAATGAGTTAGCTTTGTGTTCCTATTTACAACATTTGGGTGTATTGGTGGATTATGTGACTATGTGATTTATTGATCTACTTTGTGTTAGGGGAGTCACTAGTAGTATATTTAAACTAGTGAGCAAACCCTAAGGCTTTATACCCATAGAATTGGCAAAGTATTTACTAAATTAAATATTCAAGTATATTGAATATAGTTAGTAAATAAGGTGTGTGAGTTAATTAATGAAAGTAGTGGTTAATGAGATATGACCAAATTGAATAATAATATTAATAGTCAATTTAGTAATTTATTTACTAAGTGACTAAGTTACTTCATTAATGAACCTAGCCCAATTATTTATATTAATCATGGATTTGGGTATTAATTGTGTGGCATATTAAATGAGCTATCATTGGGTTTAATTAAAAGGCCCTATATTGCATTTAAATAGGTTTGGTTTCATTAGCCCAATCATTTAATTCTAAGCCCAAAGTTTATTTGAGGTATTGCCCAAAACCTAGCCCACTTGGTAATTTATAGATGTAGCACTAATTGATTTAATGGTGGTATATTTGGGACATCATTTTGGGACAAAAATCCCTCATATGCCGTGGACCATAGAGAGAGAAAGAACAAGTTGGTTTTTCAAATTTTAATTAAACTATTATCTAGCTTATGTTGGAAGTTGGATTTTAGACTTGATGGTATAGCTACCTAAGATGTCACATAGCTACCTAAGATGTCACATAGCTACCTAAGATGTCAAGTAGCTACTTAAGATGTCACATAGCTACCTAAGATGTCAAGTACCCTCCTAAGTTGTCAAGTAGCCTCCTAAGATGTCAACTAGCCACCCTAGTGACACAGAGCTCTCACTAGCCCCATGATGACAAAAGCTAGAGGTATCTTGCTATTATTCAATTAGTAAGCCTTTTATCCAATGGACAACAAAGATATGGGTGATATTAGTTATACTCCTAGTTGTATCTAACTATATTGCAAGATACATTCTTGAATCACCACACTTCATTTTCTCTTCATTTTTTTCTCCTATACTTGCATGATAACTATTTTTGTGGGTTTTGATTTTCTTGGAGAACAGAAATTACGATTTCAGAGGAAATTAATGGGACGACCTTCTCGAGAATGTGTTCCATTGGATTAACGATGGAGATGAGGTTAAGAATGTCATTGGAAATGGAGGGAGATGTGTGGAAGCTGTGGGATGAATTGTGAAATTGGGCGGTGAAAGAGAACTGGGAGTTTCATGGATTTAAGGAGGATCTTGTCCTATGTATTACTATCAACGTCATTGTTTCATGATATTTTTGTGTGTTTAGTAAAAGTTTAGAATATATGGATATTGGGTTTTGAGATTTATGAAGAAGAGAGAGAAAATGGGGACAAAGCTGACAGTTTCTAGCATGGATGCAAACATTCGAGAGGAGAGAGATCAAGATATGAAAGAGATGGAGTATTAGAAGTCTCTTTATTGATGCCAACTCTAGTGAGTTTTTTTTGGCAGACATAATAGGGTTTAAAGTCATTCGCAGTATTAAATTGTGGATGAAGGTGTTAATGAATTTGGCATCCGCAGTTTAATACCGCGGATGCTAATTTATTTTATTTTATTTTTTAAGCTTTTCAAGCTCCGCAGTTTAATACTGCGCATGCTAAAATAATTTTTCAGGCTTCGCAATTTAATACTGCGGAGGGGGGACTTGTATAAGGAGGGGTATTTTGGATATTTGTCCCGTTCGCAGTATTAAACTGCAGAATACTGAAAACTAAACTTCGAACGAGAGCTCTATTAAACCGTTCGATCATCGGATACCAATGGACGCTCACGATCTGCTGTAAGATAATCTTAAATTGACAATGTTGTTAATGGATCAGTCCCATATATATATATATATATATATATTAAGTTGAAGGGGGAACGTGTTGTCATTAATTTTAGTATTCATCTGTATGATATTGAGTCCATCATGAATGGCAACATGATCATGATCAAGATCAATCAAGAGAATGCCCAAAGCTTTAAGGTAGAAACACAACGTCTCTGGCAGCCTTGGATGTTCCGAAGAGGTGATAGAGAGGGATCTGGTGCTGTTCAAGAACAACACATGGCCATTGTCTCGGCTTCCGGCTTGGACTTGAACTCGGGCTTGGACTCGAACTTGAACTCAAACTTAGTTTTGGCCTCGAGTTTGGACTCGGGCTCAAAGCCAGATTCGGATTTAGGGCATCCTGTTTTAGATGGAGATGGAGATGATAGAGATGGCAGTAGCAGTAGGGGTTTTAAACATTCAAGTGCCAGCGCATTTAAGCCCTATGTTATAAACTAAAATTAATTAGCCAAACTTTAAGCACCAGTACTTGGTATTAATTGTGTCAATGATGTCTTGGCATATGTTTTATTCTTGTCATGTGTTTTTCTTTGTCGTGAGACATTTATTTTCTTTTTATTGTGACACTTTATTTTGTAGATTTTATTTTTTTTCTTGTATATATTTTCGCTGTATGATATTGAAAAAGTTATTAGAATTTGAGCCAAAATAATTGTGGATTTTATTATTTATTTGAAATGAATCCACACATCAATGTGTTCTACTCATGGAGTAGATTAAATTAAGTATTTGGAAGCTCAAATCCATGGAGTAATGAATGAGAAATTAACTCCCAAAGATCACCCTTGGAAATGATAATAAATACTTATGGAAGCCAAGTCTCACATCGGTTAAGAACTAAAGTATTAATTGGTATTATATATAATGAAGTTGCTCTTGGGTTTAGACCCCAAGGGGCACCCCACTTTTGTGGAGAGGAGAGGACCTATCCAAGGCTTGGTTTGAACCCACACGCGCGCGCCGCCGACTGGTCGGGCCGGGCTCGTGGGTCTGGGTATATATCTTTTTAGGCAAAATTTATTTAAATTTTGTTTTATTTAGTTCTATTATCAAAACTGTATCGTTTTGAAAAGCATTTTGTTATCATACTGCGTCCCTAATGGAAGCGCTAATACTACGTCGTTTTGGGAAGCGCCTGCCCAAACAGAAGCGCTCTTTCTGGCAAGCCTAAAACTACGTCGTTTTCTTGCCCGAACGGACGCGCCCATTCTGCCATGGCCGAACAGACGCATTCCATGTCCTTTCAAATGGATGTGTCCCATCTGATGGGTCACTAACCCCTGCTATAAATAGGCTATTGGGGCAACCATTTCATTCATTCAATTCAACAGAATATCAATCATTCTAGTCTTCTAGTTTTTATTATTCATAGTTCCTTTTTGAGAGAGAAGTTCAGAACATTTGTTTGGTTCGTTGTATGTGTTATTTGTTGTGCTGCTTGTCGACGCCGGGTTTTTCGTCTTATGCGATATTTGGTCTTTTCCAATTTTAGCCTTTTGATTAGATGATTTTTTGGAAAAGGTCGGCTTGAATGTCGACGGGGTTTTGAAAGATCGTTTTTTATGATGAGCCAATTAACTAGAGTCGCCAGTTGGTATATTTGAAATGGATGTACCAACTCATCCGAGTTTTCGTTTTTTATAAATCGCTGGCTCATGTGTGACTCCGAATTAATGGGTCTGCGAATCGAGATTCATAGAGTCCGGGGGCTTGCTTAAGTGAGGGGAAGGTGTTAGGCACCCCTCGACTTCCGTGAAACACGGTTACCGCAATCTTAATGCTTTTCTATCCTTTAATTCATGAATGTATGTGTGTAGGTGCGCGTGTGTGTGTGTGTACCTATGTGAATGTTGTGGTGAATTTGTATGAAAGAATCATTTGGATTTTAGGGAAAATCGTGTTTTAATTTGAGCATGCTTCGGAATGTCTTTTCGGTATACACGAGAAAGCTTTATTTTTTATGAGAAAGGCTCGATTTTAATTGTCCAAAACTATGAGATTTTCATTAAGTGTCGTTTTGGCAAAACAAGAATTTTAAACCTTCGTCAAAATAGGAATCGAGATCTATACGTTGCTTTTCGTGAAACGATCGGGCAATTTCTAGAATCTCTTTCACCCTATGCACGAAGATTTAATAAAACGTTACTTATTTGTAAAATCATTTTGTGTGATATTTTGGAAAACAATTTTCTTTAGCTTTCTCGTTAAATAGGAATTGACATTCGTTAGCACTTCAATCTCTTATCCTCGTGAAGCTAATAACCTAATTTGATTGATTTTATGCAAGTCTTCATTGTTTAATCTTTGAAATCATTTTTGTGTCACAAGATCTAATCAAGCATAAACACGCGTCGGGGCTATTCATGGGCATGTAAGCCATCAAAATAACCCCAAACGCCTGCAATCACAAGTTTCACTATTTCGGGGCCTTAAACACGATTCTCGCCTTGGCGTCGTTTTAAGGCCCGACGATTACATATTTACAATGAAAGGTACATCGAATTTATTACATATATCAAAAGATGTCCATCATCGGATTTGGACCACGAGGTCGCGTTCCTAGGCTCACACGAGATTAATACATGCCCACAAAATGAATACTACGTAACTAACCCACCCGGATTTATCTAATACACCATAACGTCCGGAAATGATGATCTAAATAAATTACCCTCAATGAATCATCATAAACAAACTAGAAATTTCGTCGATTGGATATCCTCGGGTTATCAGGAAGAAATTTATTCCAACGGAACCTTCACTAATAATCCCTAATCCAAGATTGTTCAACAATATGTATGAAAACTACATCTAATCTAACCAAGTAATATGATATAAATTGCTACAACAAAAGGAAGTTTTACCTTGCAAAATGATCTCAAATGAAGGTAAATTTGGATACTTGAATAGGATAAGAAATATATTTGATACAATCAAAATCAAAGGAGTAAAATTTCTCTCTTTTTTCTCTCTTTTCTTCCTATTTTTATTGCAAAATCTAGCTATTTTCTCTCTATTTCCGTGCTTGGCTGCTGCTGAATTCTTCTTCTTCCTCAAAATTTCTCCAACTCCCTGTATGCTGTCCGAAGCTGAGTTTAAATAGGCTGGCCAAAGCCAGCCGCAGATCTATCTGCGGCTGGCCGCAGATAGATCTGCGGCTGGCTGGCCCACCTCCCATCGCACTCAGCTGGTAGTGCTGATTTGCTGGTTTCCGTGCTGGCGCATTCACTTGGCCGCAGATCTATCCGCGGCTGGCGGGCTTGACTTTCTCGATTTTCGTGCCACGCCCCGATTTTCGTGCCGCAACGTCAGTCTTCGCTGACAGGCTCGTATTTTACAGTCCGGGGAATCATTGAGAAGCGCGCCACACCTTCCGGGAATGCCAAATTCGGATAGCCCTGCTATCATGTCGATTTCGGCTGTAAATTATCATGGTGGCGTCGAGTGTCCGTACTTTTCCATCTTTTGCTCTCGCAGGCCGATCCATTTGACGAATTTGCCCTCCTGTCAAGGTTAGTATACGAAGTGCAGAATTTGGGTGTCTACAGCTGCCCCTCTTTATCATGTTTATGAAATGTTAAATGAAATGAACAGGATAAAGAAACAGACACCCGATGCATGAATGGCAGTGCATAAGAATTGACAATACATACATGATGCAACACATATGATTTATGATGCAACACAAGATGTAACGCATGCAAAAACATCCGCAAGAGTGTCGATGCTTTAACCCTTTGACCGTATTTGTTAGTCGTTGGGTTTACTTCTTCCAATCCATCGTCCTGTTCGGGGCCGGGTATCATCGCCGGTCACCTATCGCGTAACCCCCGGTTATCGTCGCCGGTTAGTTATCTTGCGAGTGCCGGGTCTCGTCTCCGGTCGCTCGTCTTGTAATCGCCGGGTCTCATCTCCGGTCGATTGTCCTGCGAATGCCGGGTTTCGTCTCCGGTCGCTCGTCTCGCGATCACCTTATCCCATCGCATTGTTATCAAAGGACGTTATCCTCCTGACTAGTTTGAGAGGCATCCTTGGAGTTCGTCCTTGTACATCGTTCTTGGCCGCCATCGCTTTTGACTCTGATAGGCTAGGACTTTGACACCTAACCTGCTCGATTTTTTTTTTCATTTCATGGATCACAGACAGAATTATCATCTATTCATGCATGTGACCCAACATGTAAATTGAGAAAAAATGACTCCTGTACAGTCTTTTGATACTGTTCTACAGATGTCATCACTTGTAGTGGTTCGCTTGGATGCCTTCCCAGGTTGCTCACCACCTTGTGGTGGTTTGTTTGGATCTCAGCCCTTCCAAGGGTGCTCACCATCTTGTCGTGGTTTGCTTGGATGCCCTCTCAGGTTGCTCACCACTCTGTCGTGGTTTGCTTGGATGCCTTCCCAGGGTGCTCACCACTCTGTCGTGGTTTGCTTGGATGCCTTCCCAGGTTGCTCACCAACTTGTCGTGGTTTGCTTGGATGCCTTCCCAGGTTGCTCACCAACTTGTCATGGTTTGCTTGGATGCCTTCCCAGGTTGCTCACCAACTTGTCGTGGTTTGCTTGGATATCAGCCCTTCCCAGGGTGCTCACCATCTTGTCGTGGTTTTGCTTGGATGCCTTCCCAGGTTGCTCACCAACTTGTCGTGGTTTGCTTGGATGCCTTCCCAGGGTGCTCACCACTCTGTCGTGGTTTGCTTGGATGCCTTCCCAGGTTGCTCACCAACTTGTCATGGTTTGCTTGGATATCAGCCCTTCCCAGGGTGCTCACCATCTTGTCGTGGTTTGCTTGGATGCCTTCCCAGGTTGCTCACCAACTTGTCGTGGTTTGCTTGGATATCAGCCCTTCCCAGGGTGCTCACCATCTTGTCGTGGTTTGCTTGGATGCCTTCCCAGGTTGCTCACCAACTTGTCGTGGTTTGCTTGGATATCAGCCCTTCCCAGGGTGCTCACCATCTTGTCGTGGTTTGCTTGGATGCCTTCCCAGGTTGCTCACCAACTTGTCGTGGTTTGCTTGGATATCAGCCCTTCCCAGGGTGCTCACCATCTTGTCGTGGTTTTGCTTGGATGCCTTCCCAGGTTGCTCACCAACTTGTCGTGGTTTGCTTGGATATCAGCCCTTCCCAGGGTGCTCACCATCTTGTCGTGGTTTGCTTGGATGCCTTCCCAGGTTGCTCACCAACTTGTCGTGGTTTGCTTGGATATCAGCCCTTCCCAGGGTGCTCACCATCTTGTCGTGGTTTGCTTGGATATCAGCCCTTCCCAGGGTCATTTGGCATGCTTTTCCGCTGCCTTGTTCAGTTCATAGTCGGGCGAAGTGAGATTTGCCCCATTCGGACATCTGCTTATGTGCAATGGTTACACCGAGACTTTGCCATGGTTGGTTTGAGTCAGTTTGGAGTATTTGATGACTCTTGAGTGATTTTCACTGATGACACCGCCCCAGAGGTATTTATTCCCCCAGATATGATTCCATCTCAGCTGATTTTGCCCCTAGTCGGGTCGCTGAGGATGGCTGGATCAGACTGGCCTTGATTACTACCGTTAGCCGAGCCATTTCTTTATTGGATCGTATCGACATGATGGGGCAGTAGATTGCAGGGGACGCCGATGCTTCAGACCTATCCACCACTTTATCCATCCTGCTTAAGTTAGTTTCAGATCTGTAGATCATTTTATCTCCTGCATAGATTATGTCAGTTTCATCTGTTATCGAAAAGGAAATCTTGTAACGAAATGACTTATATATATAGACATGCATTTATATTCAGTCATTTTCCCCTTTTTTCGTATCGTTGCCTTTCATCGGATCCTCATTTTATCCAGTCAACCACGATTTTGATATCTTGCCCTCTTTTTCTTCTCAAGTCTTGATGGAAATTTGACAGATACTACCGCACACCCTGTTGATTTCATCGGACTGAGTCTTAGATTTTTTTGACTAAGTGTTTGGTTGGGTCCGGGTTATGTCACTTGAGATGAAGCTGATCAGGTGGCTGACTTCGGGAAGGTTTTGAGGGTATAGGAAGGCTTTTCTGGTTGTTGGGAATTGGTTTTGACAGAAGAAAGTATTATTTTGTAAGGAATGGGACCGTGCCACGATGGCTGCCTACGTACCCCCACAAGTCGGGAGATCAGGTCCTACGTAGTTCGTTCTTTCAAAGAACGACGAGAAAATGATGATGATGATTGTTTTTTTTTGTTTTTTTTTTTTTTTTTTTTTTTTTTTTTTTTTTTAATGGAACCGCTTCACCGAGTCGGAATTGAGGGGTTATGGAAACACCTCTCCATCCCTCTCTTGCAATATGAGGGCTCCTCCGGACATCATCTTCTTAATCACGAAAGGCCCCTCTCAGTTCGGGGCAAGCTTTCCTTTGGCTTCGCTTTTTTTTTTTTTTTTTTTTTTTTTTTTTTTTTAGGTAGCAGGCCTTTCTTTAGCACTAGGTCATTTTCTTTGAACTTCTGAGGTCTTATCTTTTGTCGTAAGATCGAGAGATTCTTTGCTGATACAACTGGCCGCGTGAAATAGCAGCCACCCTTTTCTCATCAATTAGGGCAAATTGGTCGTATCGACCTTGCATTAAACCCTCCTCGTTTATCTGAGCATCTCAACCTCAAATGGCAGAACTACCTCTATTCCGTATACCAGAGTGTAAGGGGTTGCCCCTATAGAAATACGCACCGATTTTCGGTACGCCAGCAGGGTGAAAGGTAGCAGATCCGGCCATCCCCGATGTTTAGCAGACATTCTCGCCATGATCTTCTTGATATTTTTATTCGCAGCCTCCACTGCCCCATTCATCTTAGGATGGCAAATGATAGCATTGAGGTGTTTGATCTTGAACTGGTCATATAATTCCTTCATAAGGGTACTGCTCAAATTTTTGGTATTGTCGGAGACTAAGGCCTCAGGTTGCCCATTCGGCAAATGATATCTCCATACTGGCCTAACATCTCTGTTTTCTAGCTAGGGGGTCAGATCTGTTCCTATTTTGAGCTCTCTGGGTTTGTCAGGGGTTCCAATTTTTTATGGTGATGGTTTGGTTTGAGTTGGGTTTGGGGTTTGTCTTCGACCCATCCTTTGATCTCGTCAGGCGTGTCGTCATTATCTGTCTCATCCTGCTCAATGCCCATTAAATCGAAATCCAGCTCAATATCAAAATCGTAGTCAACTTTCGAATTTGAAGAATCGTTTGTTAGGCAAGAGACACTCAAATTGGTACACCTGGCCTGGCATGAAACAAAATATTTGTCATATATAAGGCATTTTCTCGCAATGATCATCTTTAAGATAAACATGACAAAATAACATAATCATGCACAATTTTAAAATAAGGAACAACAACTGGCATCTACTCATGGTCCTTCTTCATAACCTCTGGCTGCTCTACCACGATCTTCCCGCTATCGATCATGTTCTGAATTTTGTGCTTCAGCGCCCAGCATTCCTGAGTATCATGACCAGGAGAAACTGAATGGTACGCACACTTCTTACTTGGATCAAATCCTCTCCCTTTCGGGTCAATTGGGGGTGCCAAATCGCGTATCCTTCCCTGTGCTATTAATACCGCCAAAATCTGCTCGAGAGGCTCCCCAAGCGGGGTGAATACCCGATCTCTTGCTGTCTCAAATCTTCTTTGTTCATCTGACCTTTGATAATTGAAATTAGGTTGTCGGGGGTGGGTGGCACGATTTTCTGTATTTGCACTGGAGGATTGTTCTCTACGTTCCTAGATGATCCCTGCAGGATGAGGGAAACATCTTCCTCCCTTTTCTGTTGGATCCTACGGGAAGTGCTGCCATAGTTTCCACTCTGGATTTGCTCTGCAACCACTTCCAGAGCTGTGAGGTCCCGGATCTTACCAGACTTTAACCCCATGTCCACCATTTCTCCATGTTTTATCATCTCGGCAAAAGGTCTTCCAATCCCCGATATCACCCGCTCATAATAGGGCGCCTCCTGAATGTCCACAAAGGTCATTACCATTTCCGCCTCGCTCATCGGGGGATTCACTTGTGCAGCCATACCCCTCCATCGTTGTGCATAGTCCCTGAAAGATTCTTTTGGTTGCTTCTTGATTTTTGTCATTTGATATCTATCAGGGGCCATCTGGGTCTGAAAGCTGTATTGGGTTAAGAAGGTATGGGCCAACTCCTCCCAGTTGTGGATTCGGGCATTGTCAAGGCGGGCATACCAGATCCTTGCCTCCCCTGTTAAGCTTTTCTGGAATAGCTGCATCCTCAGCCCCTCGTTCTCGGCATAAGACCCGAGTTCTCCAATGTATATTTTCAAGTGCGTGTAGGGGTCTCCCTTTCCATTGTATTTTTCGAACTCGGGGACCTTGAAACTTTTCTGGATATCTGGTTCCGGGGAAGACACACAGATCTGAGTAATTAACCCTACCCAGGGAGCCCTATGCCTCTTAGAGATTGGATGGTCCTCCTCCATGTGTTTCATTTTTTTTCCGAAGGTCGTCCGTGTTTGTCTCCTTCTTCCGGGATAGTAATCACTGTCCTGTTAGGTATGGGCACGACTCTTGGGATGACTGGCTCGTCCTTGAGTTGGGGTTGGTCATCTTTAAAAAGGTTTGCACCATTTTTAGGAGGGAGGATTCTGATCATCCCCTGGTGGTGGAATATTATGCGATCCCTGGTTTGCCGGATCCTGTCTGATTAAGAACTGTTCCTTTAGCATTGTGGCCATTTCCATCATCTGCTTTTTTAAAATCATCAAACTCTTCCCGAGATATGGAAACTATGATTGGGAAGATCAGCCATTTCAGAGGTAGAAGACCTGGGCTTTCTTAGACTGTGAACGGGTTTGAGGAGCAATCCTGCAGGCAAATGGTTCGAAGTTTAGTCTTTGGGCAATGAAAGGATGCGGATGCATGCTAAAGCTATAAATTTTTGGTGTTTTTGGGATTTTTAATCTTTTTCTGCAAAACAACACGTTAGCGGTCCTTTATTGAAATAATGCATGCTAGATACGATTTATTATGCTTCCCGTGTCGTTCCCTGCAAAACACAGAGGTTAGTATTTTCTTTTGACATAAAGGGGAAGCATATATGAATATGTTGCAATGGGATTATGATATTTATACGTATAAACGTAAAAGGGCATGATGAGACTTTTCCTGCGTTGGGTTAATCTAGGGCTGACCTATCTTAGGGTTACTCTCACGGGCTTTTCGGCATGAAGGTTCCCAAATCTTCGCAATCTACTCGTTTGAGCCCTTTCGATTGGAGCGGATTCGAGTGGTGCGTTTCCTGAGCCATCTCCGGGGAGCAGCCCCATCGAGTCCAGTAATAAGCAACCGACGGGTTCGCCTCAGGAGGAGGTACAATCTCAACATACATTCACATTCATCGTCCTCACCGTATGCAAATGATTACTTTGAAGTAAAGCAAACCCATTCAATCATTCATTCATTGGACAACAGCACACATTCACACAATAATAAATAAAAAAATGTCGCACGCACATACACATTCATAAATTTTAAAGGATAGGATAGCATCAAGATTTTAATGCGGCTTAAGCCCTCTAATATCCCCAGCGAAGTCGCCAGCTGTCGACGCCGGGTTTTTCGTCTTATGCGATATTTGGTCTTTTCCAATTTTAGCCTTTTGATTAGATGATTTTTTGGAAAAGGTCGGCTTGAATGTCGACGGGGTTTTGAAAGATCGTTTTTTATGATGAGCCAATTAACCAGAGTCGCCAGTTGGTATATTTGAAATGGATGTACCAACTCATCCGAGTTTTCGTTTTTTATAAATCGCTGGCTCATGTGTGACTCCGAATTAATGGGTCTGCGAATCGAGATTCATAGAGTCCGGGGGCTTGCTTAAGTGAGGGGAAGGTGTTAGGCACCCCTCGACTTCCGTGAAACACGGTTACCGCAATCTTAATGCTTTTCTATCCTTTAATTCATGAATGTATGTGTGTAGGTGCGCGTGTGTGTGTGTGTACCTATGTGAATGTTGTGGTGAATTTGTATGAAAGAATCATTTGGATTTTAGGGAAAATCGTGTTTTAATTTGAGCATGCTTCGGAATGTCTTTTCGGTATACACGAGAAAGCTTTATTTTTTATGAGAAAGGCTCGATTTTAATTGTCCAAAACTATGAGATTTTCATTAAGTGTCGTTTTGGCAAAACAAGAATTTTAAACCTTCGTCAAAATAGGAATCGAGATCTATACGTTGCTTTCGTGAAACGATCGGGCAATTTCTAGAATCTCTTTCACCCTATGCACGAAGATTTAATAAAACGTTACTTATTTGTAAAATCATTTTGTGTGATATTTTGGAAAACAATTTTCTTTAGCTTTCTCGTTAAATAGGAATTGACATTCGTTAGCACTTCAATCTCTTATCCTCGTGAAGCTAATAACCTAATTTGATTGATTTTATGCAAGTCTTCATTGTTTAATCTTTGAAATCATTTTTGTGTCACAAGATCTAATCAAGCATAAACACGCGTCGGGGCTATTCATGGGCATGTAAGCCATCAAAATAACCCCAAACGCCTGCAATCACAAGTTTTCACTATTTCGGGGCCTTAAACACGATTCTCGCCTTGGCGTCGTTTTAAGGCCCGACGATTACATATTTACAATGAAAGGTACATCGAATTTATTACATATATCAAAAGATGTCCATCATCGGATTTGGACCACGAGGTCGCGTTCCTAGGCTCACACGAGATTAATACATGCCCACAAAATGAATACTACGTAACTAACCCACCCGGATTTATCTAATACACCATAACGTCCGGAAATGATGATCTAAATAAATTACCCTCAATGAATCATCATAAACAAACTAGAAATTTCGTCGATTGGATATCCTCGGGTTATCAGGAAGAAATTTATTCCAACGGAACCTTCACTAATAATCCCTAATCCAAGATTGTTCAACAATATGTATGAAAACTACATCTAATCTAACCAAGTAATATGATATAAATTGCTACAACAAAAGGAAGTTTTACCTTGCAAAATGATCTCAAATGAAGGTAAATTTGGATACTTGAATAGGATAAGAAATATATTTGATACAATCAAAATCAAAGGAGTAAAATTTCTCTCTTTTTTCTCTCTTTTCTTCCTATTTTTATTGCAAAATCTAGCTATTTTCTCTCTATTTCCGTGCTTGGCTGCTGCTGAATTCTTCTTCTTCCTCAAAATTTCTCCAACTCCCTGTATGCTGTCCGAAGCTGAGTTTAAATAGGCTGGCCAAAGCCAGCCGCAGATCTATCTGCGGCTGGCCGCAGATAGATCTGCGGCTGGCTGGCCCACCTCCCATCGCACTCAGCTGGTAGTGCTGATTTGCTGGTTTCCGTGCTGGCGCATTCACTTGGCCGCAGATCTATCCGCGGCTGGCGGGCTTGACTTTCTCGATTTTCGTGCCACGCCCCGATTTTCGTGCCGCAACGTCAGTCTTCGCTGACAGGCTCGTATTTTACAGTCCGGGAATCATTGAGAAGCGCGCCACACCTTCCGGGAATGCCAAATTCGGATAGCCCTGCTATCATGTCGATTTCGGCTGTAAATTATCATGGTGGCGTCGAGTGTCCGTACTTTTCCATCTTTTGCTCTCGCAGGCCGATCCATTTGACGAATTTGCCCTCCTGTCAAGGTTAGTATACGAAGTGCAGAATTTGGGTGTCTACACTGCTATAACACAAAGTTGTCATTGTATCATGGGAGACAAGTGTCGTTAACTCTAAGCACCAATAAGGAGGGCATAATTGTCTTAAGGACATAGTATCATATACTAGCCTTGACAAATTATCTTCTTGCAGTTTGGTTCGCTGTTTAAGGTTAGCTTTAGAGTCGGATCGTGTATATATATACACACACACTTAGTTTCCTATTATCTCTTTGTTGCAAATATATTACTAAATATATATATATATATATATATCATCCATAACAATCTTAAGACAATTATTATATTTAAATTATATTTGCAAAAGTATGGCTACCGATTCTGTTACTACAATCAGTTCTTCTTCTTCTACACCTATGATACCAAATGTTTCTGTGAACTATGGTGAAAAATCAGAAAGGTTCAATTGAACAGAATTTAAAAGATGGCAACAAAAGATGTTGTTTTATCTCACGACTCTTAACGTCACAAGGTTTCTTAATGAAGACCCCCCAGTGCTTAGTGAAAGTGAAACAGACAAACAAGTTGTTGCGAAAATAGATGCATGGAAACATGCTGATTTTTTGTACTGAAACTATATCCTCAATGGATTGGATAACACATTATATAATGTGTATAGTTCTCTCAAGACAGCAAGAGAATTATGGGATTCCTTGGATAAAAAAATATAAAACAGAAGATACTGGCACGGAGAAGTTCGTAGTTGGCAACTTTTTGGACTACAAGATGGTGGATTCCAAGGTTGTCATCAACAAAGTCCAAGAATTACAAGTAATTCTACATGAAATACATGCAGAAGGTATGTCTTTAAGCGAATCTTTCCAAGTTGCTTCTATTATTGAAAAATTACCACCAATGTGGAAAGATTTTAAGAATTATCTCAAGCATAAACGCAAAAAGATGAAACTTGAAGACTTAATCGTGAGATTAAGGACAGAAGAGGATAACCGGGCTTCTGAGAAGAAAGCATGAAGGACTTTTGTAGAGCATAAAGCTAACGTGGTGGAACAAGGTCAAAAGTTTAATAAGAGAAAGCACTCCGACAACGGGCCTAAACAGGGAATGAATAAAAAATTCCAAGGCAAATGCTACATTTGTGATAAGCCAGGACATAGGGCAAATGATTGTCGTAAATGCAAAGACCAAAACAAGAAGTCTGCACAAGCCAATGTAATGGAAGTGGATAGACTTCTTCAAGATGTTTCTGAAATGAATTTATCAGCAGTTGTTTCTGAAGTAAACATGGTTAAAAATTCCAAGGAATGGTGGATAGATACTGGAGCAACTCGTCATGTGTGTTCTGACAAGAAGATGTTCTCTACATATCAAGAAATTGAGAATGAAGAACAATTATTCATGAGAAATTCTTCAACATCCAAAGTTGCAGGGCAAGGAACGGTGGTTCTAAAAATGACATCTAGCAACGAACTCACCATCAATAACGTGCTCCATGTGCCTGATATTAGGAAGAACTTAGTGTCGGGATCTCTTCTTAGTCAAAAGGGATTCAAATTGGTCTTTATATCGGACAAGTTTGTCCTAACTAAAAATGGGATGTATGTAGGGCAGGGATATATGAGCAATGGGCTCTTTAAAATGAATGTAATGACAATTGTACCTTCCAATATTAATAAAATTACATCTTCTATTTATATGATTTGAGTCTTCTAATTTATGGTATGATAGATTAGGACATGTTAATTATAATATTTTACGTAGATTAATTAATATGGAATGTTTACCGAAATGTGAGATTAACTCCAATCATAAATGTGAAGTTTGCGTTGAGGAAAAACTTAAGAAATCTTCTTTTAAATCAATTGAAAGAAATACGGAACCTCTTGAATTAGTACATACTGATATTTGTGATTTAAAGTATATAAAAACAAGAGGAGGTAAGAAATATTTTCTTACTTTTATTGATGATTGTACAAGATATTGTTATGTTTACTTATTGAGAAGTAAAGATGAGGCCTTGGAAATGTTTACACATTACAAGAATGAGGTTGAGCATCAACTTGATAAAAAGATCAAAATAATTAGTAGTGATAGAGGTGGAGAATATGAATTTTCTTTTGTTGAAATTTATTCTCAACATGGTATAATACACCAAACAACTGCACCATATTCACCACAACAAAATGGTGTTGCTAAAAGAAAGAATAGAACTTTAAAAGAAATGATGAATGTATTATTATTAAGTTCTGAATTACCTCAAAATTTGTGGGGGGAAGCAATTCTTTCAACAAATTATATTCTCAACTGAATACCTAAAAAAAGAAGTCTAATGCATCACCTTATGAGTTATGGAAAGGACGAAAACCGTCTTATAAACACTTAAAAGTATGGGGGTGCTTAGCAAAGGTAATGGTTCCTCTACCTAAAAAGGTGAAGATAGGACCAAAGACCATAGATTGTATATTCATTGGTTATGCTAATAATAGCAGTGCATACATATTTTTGGTTAATAAATCAAAAATAGAGGAAATACATGAAAATATTATTATTTAGTCAAAAGATGCTGAATTTTTTGAAATAGTATTTCCTAATAATAAGTCACAAGAGCCAAGTTCTAATGAACAGGAAATAAGTTCAAATAAAAGAACTTATGACACTGTTAGAGACAACGATCATGGATTAGAAGATATTGATGAACCTAGACGTAGTAAACGTGCTAGAATATCCAAATCGTATGGTCCGGATTTTCTAACTTATTTATTAGAAAATAAGCCTCAAACTTATAAAGAAGCAGTATCGAGTCCTGAAGCTCCATATTGGAAAGAGACTATAAATAGTGAAGCAGAATCCATACTGCACAATCATACGTGGGAATTAGTAGATCTTCCACCAGGTTCTAAACCTCTTGGATATAAGTAGATATTCAAGAAGAAAATGAAAGCAGATGGATCTATAGATAAATATAAAGCAAGACTTATAATCAAAGGATACAAGCAAAAGGAGGGTTTGGATTATTTTGATACCTATTCTCCTGTGACAAGAATATCTTTAATTAGGATGTTAATAGCTATTGCAGCTATACACGATTTAGAGATACATCAAATGGATGTGAAAATAACTTTCTTGAATGGTAATTTTGAAGAAGAAATATACATGGAACAACCAGAGGGGTTTATAGTTCCAGGACAAGAAAAGAAAATTTGTCGGCTTGTGAAATCCCTTTATGGATTAAAAAAAGCATCTAAACAATGGCATGAGAAATTTGACAGTGTAATAATGTCAAATGGCTTCAAAATAAATGAGTGTGACAAATGTGTATATGTCAAGGACACTGAGAAAGGGTTTGTCATAATTTGTCTTTATGTAGATGATATACTCATTATCAGTAATAATAATGAAATCATTAAAACTACTAAGAGAATGTTAAATAATGTATTTGACATGAAAGACATGGGTGTTGCCGATGTAATATTAAGAATTAAAATTTCTAAAACATCGGATGGGTTAGTATTATCACAATCACACTACAATGAGAAAATACTCAGGAAATTCAATCAATACGATTGCAATCATGTGGGAAACACCAGTAGATATAAATCTACACTTGTCTAAAAAATAAAGGAGAGAGTATATCACAACCTGAGTATGCGCACATAATTGGAAGCATTATGTATTTAATGAATTGTACACGTCCTGACATAGCACCGGTTGTTAATAAATTGAGTAGATTTACAAGTAATCCAGGAAAAGATCACTAGACATCGATTATTAGAGTTTTAAGGTATTTAAAATACACTCAAAATTTTGGATTGCACTATTCGAGATATCCAGCAGTACTTGAAGGATACTGTGATGCGAACTGGATATCAGCTACAAAAGATTCTAAATCCACAAGTAGTTTTATAAACATATTCAAGATGACCAAAATTCTCAAAACCAGGAGGTTGTTTAACATAAACTTCCTCTTCAATAACACCATTTAAAAAAGTAGATTTGACATCCATTTTAAACAATTTAAAATCTTTATGGCATGCAAAAGCTAATAACATACGTATAGATTCAATTCTAGCAACAGGAGCATATGTTTCATCATAATCAATACCTTTAAATTGATTATACCCTTATGCAATTAATCTTGCCTTGTTGCGTATGATAGATCCATTTTCATCTAGCTTGTTACCAAAAACCCATCGTGTTTTAATAATGGAAGTATTTTCGGGTTGTGGAACTAACTCCTAAACTTTGTTTCTGGTGAACTGTTCAAGTTCATCCTGCATTGCTATTATCCAATCTTCATCCAGTAGAGCATTCTTTATATTTTTAGGCTCAATTTAGGATAAGAAAGATAACTGACCTGCCAAGTTATGTGTTTGTGATCTTGTGAGAATCCCTTTTTCAATGTCACTAATCACATTTTCTAAAGGATGATTTTTGATAACATGTGACTCTTTGGGCAAGTCTTTTAATTGAGGATTGGGATTTTCAAGAGGATTAACATTGACAGGTGGAGATGCATTTTCTAGCTTTGGTTCTTCCATATTTCCGAGAATGTCTTCAATGACCACGTCACTGTTAACTAACTCTTTATATTTGGGAGGTGGCTGATACTCATCAAAAGTTACATTCCATAATTCCTCAACTACTAGACTTCTTTTGTTAAAACTCTGTATACTTTACTATTAAGTGAATATCCCAGAAAATTCTATTATCAGATTTAGGATCAAACTTTAGCAGATGTCCTTTTGTATGTAGAATAAAACATTTACTCCTCAAAACACGAAAATAATTTATTTTTGGAGTTCTTCTATAATAAAGCTTATAGGGAGTTTTGAGCAACATTGGTCTTAATAAGACTCTGTTTAAGATATAGTAGGACGTTGCTACTACTTTAGCCCAAAAATATTTAGGAAGACGATATTCATTTAACATAGTATTAGCCATTTCTTATAAAGTTATAACTTATACCGTGTTCATCACAGAACATAATAAAATCAGAATTATCAAATTCTCTTCCGTGATCGGATCGAATATAAACAATAGTACTTCCTTGTTGATTCTGAATTTTCTTGCACAAAGCAGAAAAAGAATTTATAGCTTCATTTTTAAATTTCAAAAAATTAACCCATGTAAATCGAGAGTAGTCATCAACCAAGACTAGAATATATATAGAACCACCCATGCTATGTTTAGGAATTGGTCCTACTAGGTCCATATGCAAGAGTTCTTAAGGTCGAAAGGTTGATACTGTGAGTTTAGGTTTGTGAGATGCATGAATTTGTTTTCCTAATTCACAGGCTTCACAAATATGATCTTTTAAAAACTTTAGTTTTGGAAGACCACATACATGTTCTTTAGAAGAAATGTTATTAATTACTTTCATGTTAATATATCCTAATCTGCGATGCCAAAGCCATGGATCATCATTTGCAAACACAAGACAAGCATTGTCTAGGTGAGAATATGCATCTAGGTCACACATGCACACATTCTGATTTCTAGGACATAACAAAATTAATTTACCAGATCGATCAAATATTGAACAGTTGTGAGGACTGAAAGATATTTTAAAGCCACTGTCACATAGTTGACTAATAGATAGAAGATTATACCTGAGTCTTGTGACTAAATGTACATTGAAAATTGTTATGTGCTTATTACCAACACTTTCAATTCTAATTACTTTACCTTTGTTGCTATCTCCAAAGATTACCTCACTATAGTTTATAGCTTGTAGATTGTTCAATTTTGATTTGTCTCCCGTCATATGTCTTGAACAACCGCTATCAAGGTATCATCTGTTTTTGCTAGTATTAGCAGCAAGACATACTTGCAATGTATATTAATTTTACGAACTGGTACCCTTTAATAAGAAGGGTCATTTGGGTAAGTTTTTCATTTTGTATAAGAAATATTTGTGTTTTCCTTTACAAAACTGGGTACAGGATAATCAGTCTTTGTAGACACAAGCACTCTATGAGTAGCAGGTCTATGAAATGCATGGTTTACTCTATTTTTATATCCTGAAAATTTTTGATGATAATTTCTATAAGATCTTTCATTATAGAATTCTTTTCTTGTATTCTTCACAGTAATAGGTGCATTGTAAGTTCCTTTTGGAACCCAAATCATTTTTCCTTTATAGTTTCCATTTCGAGCATTGCACATGTGAATAGAATGACCATTTCAGTTACAGTAAGTGCATTTAGTAAAGGGAGATGTATGATTTTCTTTTTCTTTAGTCTTAACATGATAGAGTCCTTTGACTTTTGTTTTACTAGATTCTCCAATGTGTCCTAATCTTTCTTTGTTAAAACCACATCTTTGTTGATTAAGCATGACATCAAGATTTTCTTTTCCTTTTGTGAATTTTTATGACTATCGTGTTTAAATCATCATGTTCTTTAGTCAACATTTTAATTTGATTTAATAAAGAAGAATTCACTTTGTTTTTCTAATTCCATTTTTAGAGATGAGTTCTCACATTTGAGATTTTTAATATCTTCATTTAATACTGGATTTTGTTTCTGAGTATCCTCATTAATAATTGCTAGTGTTGAATTTTCAACTTCGAGATTTTCAATAGAAATAATGAGTGTTGAATTTTCTATTTCAAGATTCTTATTTATGTTTCTTAATTTTTCTAATTCTTCCGTTAGTAATAAATTTTCTAAAGAATCATTTTCTAGTTTTTCTTTTTCATCTTTTAAACTTTTATTAATAATAATTAAATTTGAATTTTCAATTTCAAGATTTCTATTGGTCTTAATTAATTTTTCTAATGAAATTTTTAGTTTAATAAAATCTTCTTTAATAATTTCATTATCTTCATGTAGACAATTATAAGCTTCTTATAATTCATAATGTTCTTCATTAATATTATCTAGAGTATCTGTGACAAATGAAGTACTTGGTAATTAGTGTTCAGAATTTACCTCAGATCTTGGTGACGAGTCATTATCTACCATTAAACATAGATTTACAATTTCCTCAGTTTGCTCAGCAATTTCTTCTTCGTCACTTAGATCCCAACCTTCTTCAGCTACTAGTACTTTGTTATTGACTAGTTTTAGACAGTCCTTTTTAAAATGCCCAGGCTGGTTGCATTCAAATCATGTATTTGAATTTTCGTTGAAGTTGGCATTTCGGAAGTTGTTATTATTATTTGCTTTGAAATTTCCTCCTTGTGGTTTTGGCTTGAAAACTTGTTTGCCTTTGAAGTTGTTGAAGTTGTTGTTTGTCTTTAGAAAGCCTTTGCCATATTTTCTTGCTTTGTTTTGGATTACTCTCATGAGTTGCCTTGATAACAGGGCAACTTCATTATCATCTAAACTCATGAGTTCTTCATTTAACTCCTCATCATCGCTTTCTTGATTTACAAGTAGGGCTTTGAAAGCAATTCCTTTCTTCTTGAAGTCTATATCTGATCCTGCTTTTTCGACTAATATGACGACTTTGTAAGCACGAAGATTTCCAATGAGACTATCAAGAGGATAGACAGTTAGATCTTACATTTCCTTGATGGCTGTAACTTTCATTTTCCATACGGATAGAAGAGGTTTGAGAATCCTTCTGTTTTTCTCATTAGTTTTGTATGCCTTCCCTAGTTGTTCCAGCTCATCAATGATTCTGGAAAAACGCATTTCTATATCAATGATCTTTTCACCTTCTTCCAACTTGAAACTTTCATATTCTTGGATTAGAGTATCTTTTCTAGTTTCTTTGGTATGATTGGTTCTTTCATAGGTTACAATCAATTTTTCCCAGATTTCTTTTGTATTCTTATAGTTGCTAACTCTTTTGTACTATTTTTCAATAAGAGCACTAGTCAATACTTGTTCAACTCTGGAAGTTATATCCATAGCCTCTTCATCTTCAATGGTAAACTCATCAACATCCTTCTCGACTATTTTTTCACCGTCAATTTTTATGGGAATTTTTACACCTCGTTTTATTGTCATCCAAACTTTGATTCCTTGTGATTTGGTATAAATTTTGAATCTGTTCTTCCAGGCGGTAAAATTTGTGCCATCAAACAGTGGAGGTCTGGACATTGATAGTCCTTCTTCGCAACCCATAGCATTGTAGGCCATAGATGGATTTACTCTTAGATATGTCTGTTATCACTTAACAAACAAGTTAAAAAGCACCGCTCTGATACCAATTGAAAGTCCAATAATAATCTAGAAGGGGGGTTGAATAGATTATTATTGTTTTAAATATTGATCTTAGGACTCTTTGATTTTTAGTAAATTAATTTGTAGTGTCAGAAATTAATATGCATGACAGTAAAAATTCAATTACATAATGCACAAAGATTTATCTGGTTCACAACATACATCCCGGGTATGTTGCTACGTCCAGTCTCAAGCTCCTCTCCAGGACTTGAGATCCTATTACTCCCAGTAATAAATACCCCTTCAATAGGCAGAGAAGCCTTTACAAAGTTTTAAAGCTAAATTTCTAACTATCCATAACTAATTATCTCGGATAGTAAGCTCCCAACTCCCTCTTCAAGCTTAGTTGCACCTTTCCTTTGAGTTTAATTCTACTTTATGATCTGGTCTTAAAACGACAACCTCTTCTCACCTCACA
Organism: Aralia elata; assembly: GCA_034770075.1. NCBI lineage: Eukaryota > Viridiplantae > Streptophyta > Magnoliopsida > Apiales > Araliaceae > Aralia > Aralia elata. Next base: position 72,748,933 of record CM068385.1, read on the forward strand.
AGTGCACTAGAGACCCAATTCCCAGCTGACCTCTCTAAGACTCTGGTCTTGGTCAAATAATTACTCGTCTTTCTCACATGTATATAAAATAAGCTAACTCTACCCTTTTCCTTTTTACAAAAGTTGAGAGAAAGATATGCTTCTATAACAAGCAGATATAAATCAGTACAAATATATAAAAGTTTAAATAACTTTTATATTTGATGCTTCTTAAATAAGCAGATAGCAATTAAAGATCAGATATATATAAAAGTTCAAAGACTTTTATAATTATATGAATGTGCTTTTGTGTAAGCAGATATTAATTTGTGTACAGTTATAAAAGTTGCTTCTGAATAAGTAAATATGTAATTTATTGCAGATTTATAAAGGTTTATTTTTCCTTTATAAATAAAGAATGTGTTTCTATGTTAAATAGATATAAGTTTAATTTTAGATATAAAAGTTTAAATAACTTTTATAGTGAGTGATATGCTTCTTTTTGAGCAGATAAATTCACTGAAATTTGTGATATAAAAGTTTAAATAACTTTTATATTATGTAACAAGTATTTAAGAACAAATGACTTTATGTACAAAATACTTGTGATGACAAATATCAAGTATAATATATTAATCAATTAAATAATACTTGATATAACAAATAAATTTGTTTAACTCAAAAATATATATAACAATATATTTTATCTATTATGTGAATATTAGATAAGGCCACTTAGAACTTCAAATACCGTTCAAATCGTTATTATTATTTAAGGAATATCGTTAAATAGCGGTATCTAAAACTGACCAAATTTAAAGTTTCACAATTGATATTTATATAAATATTTTCGATAGATCACATATGATTTTAAATACCGGTCGGAGAGATTTTCGAATTGTTTCAGTATTTAATTAATGATCTACTTTACGATATTTATATAAATAAATTATATCAATAAACGATCACTTAGAACTTCAAACACCGTTTGAATGATATTCTTGTTTAAGGAATACCTTCAAATAGCGGTATCTGCAATTGATCTCTTAATTGATAAGAATAGATGAAATATATATATATATATATATATATATATATATATATATATATATATAACTGTCTGTGTGTGTATACCAATTTATATTTTTATATCTATAAATATAAACAGATATGAGATAATATAAATAAATCAATTCAATAACTTATCTCAAAAATACTTTGACCAATTTTTCTCTTCAAAAATCAGAACTTGTAGAAGAGAATAGAAAGCTTTTTAGAGAGAAAGAGAGTGTGTAGGCAAAGAGAGTATAAGCTTTTCTTAATCTTAGAAATTGACAATTTGAAAATTGAAGAGAGTTTTTCTATTTATAGGAAATATTGTGCCGATGGCATACTTGAAAATTTTGAAAGTTATTTAAAATAAACGGCTCAGATGGTTTTCTTTAAAAAAAATGAGAGGCTTGGATTTTTCAACAAAGATTTCACACGGATTTGCCCGCCAGATTCTAAAACTTAGCCTCCCACAAATAAAGCATTTAATGCTAGCACATGACAACCTTTTCTTTCATTTGAAAGCAACGGTCAGACAAGTTAAGCCTTAAAAGACTTATTACTCCAATTAAAACATATGGGCCCCACTAACATAACATTCATTTTTTCAAGTTTTCAAATGCTCCAGCATGTATTCGGTCGAAGCTAGCAAACATGATAAGCTTTGTAAATAAACTTACGAGTCCCACAAACAAATTAAACCCAATCCAAGCTTTCAATTTACAGACTCCATTCGGATGAAACAAAAGCTTAGGCATTCTTTTAGGTTTTCATTAAAAAATAGCTTAAATATATATATCATATATTTATTCTGAAAGCATTTAGTGAAGAGAAATTATTTTAGGAAAAATAGGAATTTTCCCTGCCTTAGGAAATGTTGCTATTTGAATTAATCTTTCTAACACTTGATATTTATCAAGGTCAAGAAAAATATTAATTCAATTGAGATGAAAAATATTTTTAGTTAAGATAAATAAGATAGTTAAAAATAATATTAATAAATAAAACTTATGGAGAGGATTCTATCCTTTAATTAATCTTTTTCCTAATTTATTGTTATCATCAAATATTACATAAAAGTTGGAGACCTATCAAATGTCAAATTTTAAATTTTCTGCAACAGATATAAATTAGACAGGTAAGGCTGTTTGCTTTAACTTTAGATACAATCAGACAGGTTACCCTGTCTGGATTAGTATATTTCTCAGAGACGAACAGAAAGTGCAGAACATAAACGAGTAGACTAAATAAGATAATAAAGATAAATCACACCAAGATTTTTTACGTGGTTCAGCCCTTAACCGCTAACTAATGGCCTAATCCACGTCCATTACAATTAATATTGGTGACTCTTTTTATTAAACTTTTAAAACTCAATTACAAAGAAAAAACTCCCTGTTCAACATAGCTTCACACTGTGGACACCACTGCCCCTTTGCACCCCTATAACCCTTGCACCTCTGCAACCTTGAAGGCTCTCGTTGAACAGACTTTATCCACTATTGGATCAATCAAGCCTAACAGTGCTTGAATTCAGAATACAAAGAATTTTAAATACAATTTGCTCTTAATTTCCAGTGAAGAAGAATTAATAAACAATACAATATATAGCTGAAAATAACTTTTGATAGGTTTGGAACTTTGTCTGCTATTTCTTCAAGAGCGTTGAAACTAATATTAGCTTCCATTGTGTTCCTGTTTAGCCAAAGCAGATATATATATATATATATATATATATATATATATATATATATATATATATATATATATATCGAGGAACTAATGGCTATAAAGAATTTGTTAGCATAAAATCTCGTACCACAATTCGTATATCTCAGTTAATTAATACTAACAGATATAATAAAATAGTTGTTAGCATAAAAGATAAGTCCAACTGGAATATCACATAATCTTAGCAGTTTGGTTTATCCAACGAGAAAGATATTTATATCCCTTAACAGCTATTCTGAAATATAAAGAATTCAAAACAGATTAAATAGCATAATATCAGGAGAGGAGTAATTTAAATGAAATACTCAACAGATTGTCCAACTAACTTGATTTTCATTAAAAGACTCCTCTTAAAAAATATATCTAAATAATATATCTAAATCTAATCAGGATATATATATATATTCAGCAATACTAACACCTTTTGAATTTATCAACTTATGGACTGTTTAAACAAGATTAGACTGAACCAAAAAATAATCAACAAATAATGAATTAAAATCAGCCCAAGCAAATTTAAATAAGGAACAATTACATATTATAGTACATTTTTAGAAATAATTATAACAACAGTGCATAGATAAAATAATTACAAAAGTAATACATTTTCCATATTTATTTACAAAATTAATGTACATTAGGATTCCTTTAATTTAGGTGGGTCAATCGCCATAAATCGGACCGAACTTGGATTGACTTACGACAAAACTGAAAAGTTTAGGCATTAGCCCACGTTATATTCCCAATTCATATTACAGGAGGGTCCATTTGTTATTATATATTTAGGAACATGACTCACTAAGCTACAAAACTTAAGAAGTTTTGAGGAGTGTCATAATCCCATATGAATTCGGTTTTATCTTGTTTTTCAACAGCAGTCGCTGCTCCATCTCATCTCATGCAATCCCATATGGATTCGGTTTTTAAACTCTTATGGTGTACATCTATCTATCTATCTTGTTTACAGAAAATTTTTCATTGGTGGAAGGGATGGTTACGTTTTGCGCTTTTATAGAGGATAGCAAGTTAAAATATAAAGCAAAGCTAATCTAGTAGTAGTAGTAGTACATGATAAAGCTAGTCTACTAGTAGAGTACATGAGTATATATATTTGATAAAGGCCTGTGCTTCATATCCTTGGTCAGACTATGTCATGCTTTGTGATTTTTTCATAGTGTAGTTGGTAACCAAACTTTCATACCAAGGTAACCAAACCTTCATATCAAAGTAACCAAACCTTCATACTAAGGTAACCAATCCACCTCCACACCTGCAATTTTTTCATAGTGCAGTTGGTAACCAAGCATTCATACCAAGATAACCAAACCTTTATACCAAGGTAACCAATCCACCTCCACACCTGTAGTTTTTCATAGTGCAGTTGGTAACCAAACCTTTATACCAAAGTAACCAAACATTCATACTAAGGTAACCAATCCACCTCCACACCTACAGTTTTTTTATAGTGCAGTTGGTAACCAAACCGTCATACTAAGGTAGCCAAACATTCATACTAAGGTAACTAAACCTTCATACCAAGGTAATCAATCCACATCCACACTTGCAGTTTTTGCATAGTGTAGTTGGTAGCCAAACCTTCATACCAAGGTAACTAATTCAGTTTTATTAGGTTACTAATTTATATTGAATGTGATGCAGTTGGTAGCCAAACTTTCATATCTAGGTAACCAATTCAGTTTTATTAGGATACCTTCATAGTGCAGTTGGTAACCAAACCTTCATATCAAGGTAACCAAACATTTATACCAAGGTAACCAAACCTTCATACTAAGGTAACCAATCCACCTCAACACCTGTAGTTTTTTCATATTGTAGTTGGTAACCAAACCTTTATACCAAGGTAACCAAACCTGTATTTATGTCTTTTAATTAATCTATTGATGGTCCTTGGGAAAGAATGATCCCGTATTATTGTTTTCCTTTGAATTAACTTATGGACAAGGTTATTTCTTTTTCTTTCTTTCTTTGTATTACTTTTTATAAAAATTTAGAATTCATGGTGTATGTTCGAACTTCGATCTCGTATTATTGCAGATTTCGATCTATTCGAACTTCGGCTACTCCGTATATTATATGTTCTTGCTCTTGAATTCTCTTTGCGTTGGTATCGGCTTCTTCTTCTTCTTCTTCGATTTATTTTGGTTTTTAGATCGCAAAGTGTTGGGTATGACATGATTCTTTATTGGATTTGGATTTAGGTATTACCTAGAATTCGTTTTGGTTTCAGGAAAGTTATCTTTCCTAATTATACTCAATTTAGTATTTCCTATCCTATTTGGTTATGGAATTTCCTATGGCCTATAAATATGGGTGCTAGGATTTTGGAGAAGAGACAATTCAGAGACATTCAGATTCATTCAGAAGTATTCTAATTATTCTCTCTCTATCTTGTATTCTTCAAATATTTATTTAGTGGATTTCTTCTGTCTTCTTCGTGTTTTTTTCCGATTTGGGTTTCCACGTAAAATCTTGTGTTATTGTCTTTATCTTTCTGCGTTGATTTATTGTGGTTGTCATAGTTTGTCATAACAAACTGGTATCAGAGCCTGGTTATTATCAATCCATACTATGGCATTGAGTTCGACTTCATCAACGAAATTTGATATTGATAAATTCGATGGGAATATTAGTTTCAGTCTTTGGCAGGTTCGGATGAAGGCTGTTCTTACTCAGCAATGCTTAAAAAAAATCCATTGTAGGGAAGCCAGTGAAGCCTGTAGATATGTCTGATACAGATTAGGAGACGAAGAAAGCTAGTAAGATGTCTGAGTCAGAATGAGAAACTATGGATGATAAAGCACTTTCGACAATTCAGTTGTGCTTTTTGAATGATGTGTTACGAGGCTTATTTGGAGAGATCAGCATAGATCATGGAGTTACTGTTGTCCATTGTGATAGTCAGAGTGCTATACACTTGACTAAAGATCAGATATATCATGAGAGGACGAAGCATATTGATGTCAGGTATCATTTTGTTCGAGACATTGTTGAAGATGATGACATTAAGGTCTTGAAGGTTGGTACTGTAGACAATCCAGCTGACATGTTAACGAAGCCGTTACCACATACCAAGTTTAAACATTGTTTGGACCTGGTTAATGTTCGATGCACTTGAGCTCTGCATTTGAGAAGAGGAGAAAGTTCACTGTTTGTGTTATATTTGGAGGATTCAAGTCAAGGTGGAGATTTGTTGGGTATGACATGATTCTTTATTGGATTTGGATTTAGGTATTACCTAGTTCTTTATTGGATTTGGATTTAGGTATTACCTAGAATCCGTTTTAGTTTAAGGAAAGTTATCTTTCCTAATTATACTCAATTTAGTATTTCCTATCCTATTTGGTTATGGAATTTCCTATGGCCTATAAATATGGGTGCTAGGATTTTGGAGAAGAGACAATTCAGAGACATTCAGATTCATTCAGAAGTATTCTAATTATTCTCTCTCTATCTTGTATTCTTCAAATATTTATTTAGTGGATTTCTTCTGTCTTCTTCGTGGTTTTTTTCCGATTTGGGTTTCCACGTAAAATCTTGTGTTATTGTCTTTATCTTTTTGCGTTGATTTATTGTGTTTGTCATAGTTTGTCATAACACAAAGATTTGGTAAATGCCGAATATGACAGTTACTTCTCCTTGATTTCAGGTTTCCTTATTTTTTCTTAATACATTTTTTTTGTAATTAATTTGTCCTTATTGCACTCTTTTTGCAATTATTTTATTTATGCACTAATCTTGTCATTTTTAACTAATTGTTGTATATTTCTGTAAATAACCCTTTAAATAAACTCCATTAAACTGAATATAAACCCAATAATATTGTCATTATTAAAATCATAAAAGATATAAACCAATAATTAATGCATTGTATAGCCTAGCTTATAATAATAGTTAGTTAACATGTACGTGGATGCATAGTGATGCACCAAGTCTGTTGTAGCTAGTACACGGATTTGGGTGCGTCACAATCTTATTTTGGTAGGAATATTATTTTAGAAGTAGTCTTATTGGTGGTTGGTATATTTATTATATAAGAGTGTCCTAATTAGATTATGAAAAAGGGAGCTGTGGATAATAGATCTATAAATAGAGTCTTGTGTTTACAAAAAGGTAATACAACCAATAGGTAGTAACATCCTAAAGAGCTGAGAGATGGTGTAATTAAGTCTTGGGTTGGTGTGTGAGGAAAGATTTTTTTTTTCAGTTTTTATTTCGTGCAAAAAATTGTATTGTGTAGATTAATATATTGATCAAAGTTAGTTTTATAGATTAGGTCATTTAGAACCAAACCATGTTAAATATGGTTTATTTTTTTTTCTTAATTGTGTTGTTTATTTTGTGTGACTTAATTCCCAACAAGTTGACAACTTTAATAGTATACGTTGAATAAAAAATATAATCATACACTTACCTTAATTCATGTAATTGAATATTTTCGTCTACACTATTTATATATATTCACATATATTTAATACTAAAACCCTTCGTATTATTTATAAATTTCGTGATCACGTGAATAGATTAATTAATACTATATATTACACATATTTTAAAATTTAAAATTATAATATTTAAATAAATTTCACACATATTCAAACAGACCCGTAACCCGTAAACATTAATGAAGCACATTATAAACATGATATTAGGGCTTTATATATTGCGAAGTGGCCAATAATGCACAAAAAATGTCGTACTCCATTACATTCCAAGCAGATTGAGACTTCAAGTCTTCAACCACGCCCAAACTTCTGTTTAGAACACGTTATCTAGATTAGATATATATATATATTATTACCGTATGTGTATATATATATATATTATTAATGTATATATATACAACAATATATATTATTAATATATATTTATATAACAATATTTATTATTATTTATTTTGCTCTTTCTAAGTTACCTTTTTATTTTTCAAGATTTCCAAAAGTTTTACAAAAGTTGTTATATACTTATATATATATATATATAGACAGAGAGAGAGAGAGAGACACACACACGCTATTGTTATACGTATATATAATATATATAACAAATTAACAATATATATATATATATATAACAATATTTGTTATTATTTATTCTCCTCTCTCTAAGTTACCTTTTTCTTTTCCAATATTTCCAAAAGTTTTGCAGAAGTTGTTATATATATATATGCCCAGGATCAGGTCCGGGAACCTGATCAAAATCCGGACCCCAAAATTTTTTTTTTCGTTTTTTTTTCAAAACAACTAATAAAAAATATATAGTTATTTTTGGTACTGAAAAAATTTGTTAATACACTGTTTTTGGTATGATTTGGATACATATAACAAACAGTGTTGTACCGATTGTATATATATTACTCTCTCTAAATTACATTTTTCCTTTCACAAGATTTTCAAAAGTTTTACAAAAGTTGTGATATATATATATATATATATTATATATTATTAACGTATATATATATAAACAAATTAACAATATATATATATATATATATATACTATATTATTAACGTGTATATATATATAATATAATAATATTTGTTATTATTTATTTTACTTTCTCTAAGTTACAGTTTTTCCGTTCACAAGATTTTCAAAAGTCTTACAAAAATTGTTATATAAATATATATATATATATATATATATATATACACAACTTATACGTATATATATATATATATCTATATATATATATATATATATATATTATTAACGTATATATATAACAAATTAACAATATATATATATTATTAACGTGTGTGTGTGTATATATATATATATATATATATATATATAACAATATTTGATATTATTTATTTTACTCTCTCTAAGTTACATTTTTTCCTTTCACAAGATTTTCAAAAGTTTTACAAAAGTTGTTATATATATATATATATATATATATATATATATATATAACACTAGTTGTTATTATTTATTTTCTCTCTCTAAATTACCTTTTATTTTCCATAATTTTCAAAATTTTTTACAAAAATCGTTATATATATATATATACACGTTATTGCTATATATATTATTAGCGTTATATATATTAATATATATATATATATATATATATATATTAGTAGCGTATATAGTGTAATTAAGTTCTTCTAGCAGAGTTGGTATGAGTTCTTATAAAGTGATGAGAGGTCATGAGATCAAATCTTTGCAGATGCATTACTTTTAAAAAAATAAAAAAGCCTGCGGGTTGGCCCGGCCCAACCTCGGCCACGGGCCTATGAATAGCCGGACCTTTTTAGCCAGACCCGTATTGGCCCAGTCCGTCACTAGCTCAGCCCGTTTGAGCTGACCCGACCCGTTTGCCAGGTCTAATCTTATATATTAGAACGAGAAAAGTATTTATAAAGTGTGGGCCCTTGCATGGCTAGCTTCTACTTATAAATAAACTCTTTTATCGTGTTACTTGAACATGAGCTAGCTAGCGTTGAATGAAGTCGATCAAAATCATGTCACCATTCAATATAGCTCTGATAATTTTCCTAGGCTTGAGCATTTGCTTTTGCGTAGGTGATGCCCAAGTGACCGGATATCGTTTTGTCCAACAATGGCCGCCTGCAGTTTGCAACGTTACCCCTGCGTTATGCACCAATACTGTTCGACGATTTACTATTCATGGCCTTTGGCCCTATAACAGTGCTGGTACATCCCTGATAAATTGTAATGGGTCTGCATTTAATGTTTCCTTGGTAAGTTTCAGCTTAGTTCTCTAGCTAAGTTTCCCACTATTTCTCTGCAGTCTGGATTCATACGAGTCTAACATAAGAGTACATATTTCCTTGTTATTCCTTGGACACATCTGTCTGTTCAAGTTGTCAATTGACAAAGCCAATACTTTCATTCTCATATATTGTTGGATGAAGTACACATATATTCCTTGAATCCATGGGCTGATCTTTTCCCATTTTTGGTAATGTGTTAGTCGCATACATTTTAATGAGGTTATAATTATCTTTTGATTATATAAAATTGAAGTCTTGAAGCATTAATTTGAACCGGTTTGTCGCATGATATAGTCCTTTGAAAATTTCTATTGATTATTTCCAACCCAACTAGTCGAAATATTTTCTTTACAATTGAATCCATGTGTGTTGGATAGTTTGGATAGTTTTGTAATATTATATGTACAAGACAAGGAGACAGCCTTCATTTTTAGTCCATCCCACATTATCTTTATACGGCATTTGGCGAACACTAATTATAGTATTTTGTTAAGAGAATAAATAATATATCGATTGTGTATTGAAAGTATTATTTTACATCATCACAATATGCTAACTACATAATTTGGAGAAAATCAAGGAGATTGAATTGTTTTGATAGATTGTGTAATTATTACTTATCATGATAAAGTTGTTTAATAATTGATCATATTCGCAAGTTAATACAATGCAAACCTCTTGATATCATTCAAAATTATCTATGTGATTTATTGCTATTGAAAGATGTAATACAATAATTTTACAAATAGCCTTTACATGATTTACTCTCTTATGTTAATTATTACATAAAGGGTGTCAATTTTCCTCAATGATGCAACCTTAACCTTGTTTGCAAGTTTTAGGCTAAAGAATGCTAAGAATTTTTAAGTAAGTAATTGATAGGATAGGAAATAATAGAAAACTTATTTTCCTTGGTTCTGTTTGTAAGCTTACTTAATTTATATTATAAAGCCTTCATGAGGTTTTTTCGACAAGTTTTGTGTGTTTATGTCACACTTTTTCATTCTTCTTTTTTTTCTGTTTTAAATTTTTTTTGCTTTGTTTTTCTTTTTACTCTTTTTGCCCCTATAACTTTGATATATTATTATTTTACCCTTTTTAATATTATTTTTTTTATATTTTTTTATTTACTCTTTTAAATTTTATAAATTTATATTTTACCCCACATAATTTACACAAGCAATGCGTGTGCGGTGACTAGTATGTATAAAACATGAATGTCCAAATTTGTTTTCTTAGTTGAGGCAATTTAGGAATAAAAAAGAAGTTTACCAAGCTTATTTTCAATCTTTATATTTCCTATTTTTTTGCCCAAGAAAATATCTAGGGATAATTGGATTTAAAAAAATTGGAATGTTTTTATTTTTTGAATTTACAATCCTTTCTTCTGATTTTAAACTTACAAACAAGGTGCGGTGATGCAACTTTTCTCCAAAGGGTTGGAATAAATTCAATTTTCCATTTAATTGACAATAAATACTAATTAACCAATTGGCTTGTTAATGAGGTAGTCCAAGTCTTCTCTGTTGGAACACAGGTCTCTTCCTTCCGCGCCCAACTAGATTACGCATGGCCTAACTTAGCCAACAGACCAAATCAAGTTTTCTGGAAGTCTGAGTGGGATAAGCACGGGAAATGTTCGGAAAGCAGATTGAATCAGACAACTTATTTTAGAAACTCAGCAGTGCATTTGTATAATCGCACTAATATACTGTCGATGCTTCAGACACAAGGTATACTTGAGACTTTTGTTGCAATTAGACACGCATAACAAGATTTGATAAGTTTTTTTTCTCTCTCTCATAATAACCTTCACGTTTTACTTATCAGTTTTTTTTTCTTGGGTTCCAATTAACCCGATCGTATTTGTTTAATATTCAAGTTAATTGCAAAACCAATTCCCTTAGAGAAGTTGTACTCTTTGAGATCTGGACCTGCATTGCTTTAAATGGAAGTTACACCAATTGCCTGGGAAACAGCCAGATAAATTGTGGCGGCACTCAGGCGAGAATCAAGTTTCTTGCATGAATAATATATATATATATATATATATATATGTGTGTGTGTGTGTGTGTGTGTGTATGTGTGTGTCTCTGTGTGTGTGTCTGTATTATGATGGACTGTTGGAGTACGTAACTGTATCATCTCTTCCAAAAGCAAGGCCAATGAGGTCTTAGGTTTGTAATAAATAAAACTTCCATGCATGATATGTTGAAATAAATAAATGCAGACTAGTAGTGTGTTGACTGTAATTTTTGTTCAAATATTATATTAATACCAAAAAAATAAGGCTGCTTTTGTTGGTTTTGATTGTTTTGTTGTTATAGACTCAATTTGATAGACTCAAATTGAGGTTCTAATGATTTTTTTTGTTGGAATGGATTAATTTGACTTTCATGTCACACAAAATATAGTTTCACTGTATCTAACTTGTATTTAACTCAAATCTCCTTTAAATAAAAATTCCAAAAACCTTTCATTTACTTTGTTAAACAAATTTGCACAAAAATTGTTCTTGCTATTGTGATTCTTGCACAAATCCAGCCAAATAACGATAATAATTCTCTTTCATCTTTAAATAAAAACCTTCAAACTCCCAACTGATGCCGAAGGAATGAGCCGCGAGTCGAGGAGCTTGAGAATTCCATCACAGATTCTCAAAAGCTCCATCCCAATCATTGATTCGTATGTAGTCTCGTAGGTTATGTTTGTTTGCAAAAAATATGCTTAAAAATAAACTATTATCTTAATTTAATATTACTTTAGACTATTTTAGTATATGATGAGTGATTAATAATCTTTTAAATAATCATATGGATTATTTTTTGTCATTTCTGAAACTATTTATGTTGAAATATATAATCGAGGAATTAATAATCCCTTAATTTTAAACTATCAAATGGTTTTATGGGATTTATACTTTCACAGGGGCCAATGTTCCTTCTTGAAAGGATTAAATAATTCAAAATAGTATTAAGTTAAAATAAATAATTTAATCTCAAATATACTTTTTATAAATAAACATAGCTTTAGAGAATAAACAACCTTTGAAAATGAGAAGATAACGGGGCTCAAGATCCATGTGTAAGAAGTGAATAACATGAGATTCTGATGACAATTAATTAATTGTTCGGTAACTTCAGCATCTTAGGGAAAGACGTATATGAAAGATATAAAACACTAGATTCCTAAACTTTGCTGGATCTCTTCTTTTTTATTCCTTGTATAATTGGAATATAATTATCCTTGCATGCAATTACTGTATCAGTATTACTTGGCTGCAGTTCAAACCATGAAGATGATTGAACATGACTTCTCATGCTTCTCTTGCTCTGACTTATAGATCCGCTCCAGCTTCGATCTTTGGGAAAGTGAAGGTTTTGGTCTATAGACAGAGATGGGAGGAGGAGAGAGAAAGGCAAAGAGGAGAGAGAAAGTGGCCAAATCGTATTTTTGTACAAATTAAATGTATTAAAAGTCGGTGCACGGAACAATTTCTGACAAAAATTAGGCCTGAATATCGGATTAAGTGGGTATCGGTAAGAAATTGTACTAGATTCATATGGGGATGATTGATAATTTGCGGACTCTATTAAAATTAGGCCTGAATATCGGATTAAGTGTGTATCGGTAACTAAATTGTACCAGAATCATATCGGGAGGATTGATAATTTGCGGACTCAATTATCAAACGGGTAGAACTGTGAGCGACTGAACTGCTATTAGCCTTAGTTAGAAATACTAATTTACTTCATATTCTGACATTTTCTTTCCTTCTTATATACGAACTGTATTTTCATTACCCACATATTTTGAGGCTTTCCTTTTATTATGAGAGATGTAAAATTGAAAAAATGTATTGCATTATAGGTTGATAGGCCATCATTATGTTTTTGTAGTCATCAAATGCATTCAACAATAAGAGTTTTTTCACAAAACGAAATTAAATGGAAAGACAAATTGGCAAAGTTGATGCATTTTTTCCAACAAAATCATATTTCCTTAATGAATTTTAACCATCTCAAATGTAAAATGCATGAAGAGATGTAAATCACATCCACAACATCAATGCAAAGTATTATTTGTCTTTGCTATTTTATGGTTGATTGTTCAATTTTATATTGTGATGTTTGGAATAAACTATTTTTACTCGTAAAACATATCAAATAATTAGTCATAGTTGAAAGGGTGTAAATAAACTGAGTCGAGCTGAGTATTGAGTTGCTCAGATTTAATTTATGAAATTTATCGAGCATAAAATAAGATTTAATTAAGACTCGTTTAACTACCGAGTCAAACACAATCTTGAATAGAGTCCGGACAGTTTGAATTTTCGAATGAATTAAATATGATCCGATATCGATAAAAAATTACAATTTTAGAATGTTCAAATAATTTATCGAACTTTAAAATTTGCTCATATTTGAATAATTTATATTTCAAGTCGAGTTTATATTTAATCGAGCGAGTACGAATCGAGCTCGAACTGTTTGCTCATTTTACAGTTTTATGAGATATTGGAGAAAAGTAATTAGTTTAGACGTCTATATTGAGGATAGCTGGGGTACATTTTGATTTCCGTTCGAAGCGCAAGATTATGTGATAAGAATTATGGATCGATGAAGCAAAATTTAACCATTTGCATTTTATACTTTTCTAGTTTAAAATTTTGGTTGTTAAATATAGGATTGTAAATGGGGTCAGAAATATTCAATAGTCGCTCTGAAAATTCGTATCTACATTCGCATCAAAGTAAAAATTATATATATTCGTATCAAAGTAAATATTATTCATATTTATTGTTGGGTTTGTGGGATCCAAACCCATGAGATTATCCTATTTAAATTAGGAGTATTTTAATTTTGGTATGTATATTTTTCCAAAATTGAGAAGGATTTAGTTTTTGATTTGGGAAAGGAAGATATATGTGAAGAATATGGATTCTTTAATTTTTCCGAAGCCGAATTGGAAGTTGATTTATGGTGGGTTCAATTCCGAAGCATTAGGATTCAGGGAACATGTATATATATATGACCTTTTGACATCAGAGATGCTACACCAATAAATCAATTGAAGTTAGTCAGGAAGAATTGTGAGTGAGTGCATGTGTGGAAATTGAGAAGTTTTGTGTAGGTTTATTCACGGGGTTTTCATCATCTATTCGGATCAATTAATTGCTTGAAGACTTTAATTAATTCGGAAGTTTTGGGTGGTGAGATAATTTGAGTTTTTACTCAAATTAAGGTATTATTGTATTATCTCAATTTCATAATATTTCAAGGTTTTAGTTATAAAGCTTGGAAGAATTATTTGTACTCACAGTTGATTATAGTGAAATTTTCGGAGCTCGACCCGTAGTTTTTACCTCTTAGTTTTAGAGGTTTTCCACGTAAAATTTGGTGTATTGTGTTTGATTTATTTTTCGTACTAATATTTTCTGAGATTGTTATTTAATTTATCAAAGACAGTTACAATTTGCGGGGGTTTTCCTTACATTTATATCTGCCCAAAATGAATACGGATAAGAATACGAATACAGATACAGATATATACATATTAGTATCCTTTAATATTCGTATCTGTAATATGAATATATACATACACATTCTATTCTATATATACATATGGTAAAACACTATATAAACAAATAAAACAACTATGTGTGTAAATCTATAAACAAATAATTATGCATTTTAAATAGGGATTTTTTAATTATTTTTTTCCCCTTTTGCACTGCCTAAATTTACATTCGAAATCCCTGCAACGTCATGGAGCCCATTAGCTAGTGAGGCAAGATTGACATAATGAATATTAATTACAGGTCCAGTGGAATGCCTAAGCTTCAAACTAGCAATAGCTGTCTCATTTCACTTTAACAAAGTATTCGCCAAAAATATCACCACCAAAACAGGATTGAATTTGCAACACAAAAAGATTCAAAAAAAAAAAATTTAAATCCCACAAACCTGATCACCAATAAAGCCAAATTCCGCCCGGAAAACATTTCTTTCCTGATAGAAAGCTCATGAACTTGTCTGAAAACTTGCCCACCTGTATAAAGTGTTGATAAAGAACATCTAAATAAATTAGATCTCTAAATAAAAAAAAACACTAAATAAAAAATGTATTTGTTATATATATATATATATATATATATATATATATATATATATATATATAATCTTTCTGAAACATTTGAATGGGTGAATTTTCTCATTTTTAATCTCAAAATGGTTTTTTGAACAAGTTTAGTAGTAACTTTGTCTTAATAAAATAGGGAAAATGGTCTTACGGTTTGATGATGATTAGCCATTTTATGTGTGGTTTAAAGCTGATGTTTGTTTTGGTAATGGTTAATACTTTGGGATACCCTTTTTATATATAGGCTAATTTCATATATCATCACTGATGAGTGGGTATTTTACCCACTAATTAGGTATTTTTAGACTTAATATTTTGCGTGTTTTAAAGTATTTTAGGACATTTTATTTGTTTAAGTTGGATTTTGTAGGAAAATGCGGCTGACTAGGCGAATCGGGCAATTTTGGGCATGGAGTGGCAGTTTCGTAAATAAGCTGAAGTTGAAAGCTGGGGCTTCCAGTTTGTGAAGGATTTGGAAGCTGGGGCTTTGGGACGCAGAAAGTTATGAAAATTCTTTCCAACTGGATGAAGGATAGAGGAGTTCTAATTGTTTATGGAGGCTCTAAACCTAATTTTGAGAAGGGAACTTCAAGTATAAAAGGGAGAGGAGTTTTCTAACAAAGGCTAGCTTTGGATATTCAGAGATTGAAGCAGAGATTAGAATTTGGAGATTGAGGATTCAAGGGAAGCTCACAAGGAATTCAGACTGAAGACGTGAAGGCGAAAGGAGACTTTGACAGAGTTTTTCTTACTCCTTATGTTTTTCAGATTGTAATTAATTGTGATGACTTATTTTGGATATTTGGTTTTTAATTCTAGCATGAACTAAATTTATAATTAAGGCTACAATTGAACCATTATTGATTATGGATTAATTATTTATTTGATTCCAATTATTATTTCATTATTGAGTTGTCTATCATATCTGTGTTAATTAAGTAATTGCCTGATCAACAATTAGTGGGATACTCTAGGTGAATTCGGGAGATGAAATCTAGGGTTAGATCTTGATATGATAACATGTATTCTTGATTATTTGCATGGGATAAATAATTGGGATTGTGAAGTGAATAGGGATATCTCTTCGCTGCATGTAACTCATGGGAATTGGTTCTTAATAAATTTAACTCCATTGTTTTGTATAGGAATATCGCATCATTAATTGAGTTAGATAAATTTATTTGATCACTTGGAAAAGGGCTTATAAAATAAAGTGAATTCCTGTTAACAACTCGAATGAATTTAATAATTGGATAGATTTGATACATTGATTCATATGACATAATTGGAGATATTGTAGTCTTAAGTCTTAATCATCTGAAAATCAACCTTAGTGTTAGATAATTTTCTTAGTTAACGTCATTAGTCAAATTCATAATCAAAATTTGTGATCGTTTTAAATAGAAATTGAATTGGTATTAAATTAGTAGTTGGAGTTTATTTAACTGGATTCCTTGTGGGTTCGACACTTGTTACTTATTCTATATTACTTGTTGATCACGTACACTTGCGCGTAATTATTGATTGCTAAAATTGACAACAAGTTTTTGGCGCCGTTGCCGGGGAATCCGTAGTTTAAATATTAATTCCATATTAGTTTCAATCAATTCGGTTTTAGTTTAAACACTTTTTTTTTTATTTTAATTTTTCTTATTTTGTTTCTTCTTTCCGCAGGTAGCTCAATTGTGTATGCACACTAGATCTAAGGGTAAAAAGGAGCTTTTGTTATACACCGAGGACATTGAGAAGAAGTTCCGGAAATTAAGATTGAATAGTGAAGAAAAACTGGCAGAGGGAGAAGAAATTCCTTTAAACATGGCTGGGGAAGAGCAAAGGTCAATTAGGGATTATGCCACGCCTACAGTTACAGATATTCAGTCTAGCATTCGGAGACTTGCGATCAATGCGAACAGCTATGAGATAAAACCGGGTACGATTCAAATGTTACAGAATTCGGGACAGTTTGGGGGTAGTCCGAATGATGACCCGAGTGAACACATCAGAAGTTTCTTAGAAATCTGCGACACCTTCAAGTGTAACAACGTTACAGAAGAAGCTATAAGGTTAAGACTTTTTCCATTCACACTGAGAGATAAAGCAAAGAGTTGGCTACATTCTTTGCCACCAGGTTCAATCACGGCTTGGGACGACTTAGCTCAAAAATTTCTGGCTAAGTTATTTCCACCAGCAAAGACGGCAAGACTAAGAAATGAAATTCACACTTTCACCCAGTTTGACTCAGAAACATTGAATGAGGCATGGGAACGGTTTAAGGACTTGCTTCGAAAGTGTCCGCACCATGGAATCCAGAAATGGTTGCAGGTACAAACGTTCTGCGATGGATTGGATGGTCCTACGAGGGCTAGTGTTGATGCAGCTGCTGGAGGTGCCATCATGGGTAAGAATATTGATGAAGCTTTCCAATTGTTAGAAACAATGGCAACCAATAACTACCAGTGGCCTACGGCACGGTTAAATCAGTCAAAAACAGCAGGGAAAATAGAAGTCGATGCAGTTACAGCCTTAGCAGCCCAGATGTCCGCTCTAACGAGGAAGATAGATTCATGGGGACCGCGATCAGTTGCACAGGTGGCGATAATTTGTGAACAGTGTGCAGGAGAGCACTCCACAGATCAGTGTCCTATAAATGCAGAGTCGGCTCAGTTTGTAGGAAGATATAACAGACCGCCAGCACCGTATCAGAATGCTTATAATCCGGGTTGGAGGAACCATCCGGGTTTCTCTTGGAGTAACAATCAAGCTCAAACTCAGGCTCCATGACCACAGAACCCACCCGGTTTTCAAAATCAAGGTCCACAGCAGGCGGAAAGGAAGCCGAATTTAGAAGATGCGTTGGCAAAGTTCATTGTAGCTACCGATAAGAGGATGACAGAGCAAGATAAGTTGTTGAATCAGGTAGATTTAAATGTGAAGAGCCAAGCGGTATCAATCAGAAATTTGGAGAATCAGATGGGCCAGATAGCTCAAGCATTGAACACTCGTCTTCACGGAGCACTACCGAGTGATACTGAAATTAATCCGAGTGGGAAAGAGCATTGCAAAGCTGTAACTTTAAGAAGCGGAAAAGAGCTAACTGAGGTGGTGAAGGGAAGTGAGAAGCAAAAATCTACTGAAAATAACGGGGTAGTCACTGAGGAAAATGTAGGCGATGATACCGAGTCAGAAAAGAGTCCAGAAGAGGAGGTAAAACTTAATGTAAGCAAGCAAAGAAGTGTAGTGCCTCCACTTCCATTCCCTCAGAGATTTCAGAAATCCAAATTAGACAAACAATTCTCAAAATTTTTGGAGGTCTTTAAGAAGCTTCATATCAACATTCCTTTTGCAGAAGCTTTGGAACAAATGCCCAGTTATGCCAAATTCATGAAGGAAGTCTTGTCAAAGAAACGGAAATTGGGTGAATTTGAGACAGTGGCACTAACCGAAGAGTGCAGTGCAATCTTGCAAAATAAATTACCGCCGAAATTGAAGGATCCGGGTAGTTTCACGATTCCGTGCGTGATAGGTAATCAGTTTTCTGGGAGGGCATTGTGCGATTTGGGAGCGAGTATCAACTTAATGCCATTATCAGTTTACATTCAGCTTGGGTTGAAAGCACCAAAACCGACAAATATCAGCTTGCAGTTAGCAGATCGGTCAGTAACCTATCCGAGGGGAATTGTGGAAGACATTCTGGTAAAGGTTGACAAGTTCATTTTTCCGGCTGATTTCATCATTCTTGATTACGAGGAGGACAAAGAAATCCCAATTATATTGGGTCGACCATTCTTAGCAACAGGGAAAACTTTGATAGATGTGCAGAAGGGTGAATTGACAATGAGAGTTAACGATCAGGAAGTCACTTTCAATGTGTTCAAATCAATGAAATTCCCTGAAGAAGCCGAGGTATGCTCGCGAATTGACATAGTGGAAGAGGCAGTGTTCGAGGTATTCAACAGAACTTACTTAGCAGATCCACTAGAGGCGGCATTAACTAGTTCTGATGAAATTGACGACTTGGATCAGATGGATTATGTGAAAATACTTGATGCGGTACCAATATCTCGGAAATTCAACAAGCAATTTGATAGTTTAGATCGTACCAAAGAAGTAGAGAAGCAATCTAAAACGTCAATGGAGGAACCACCGGTCCTAGAACTCAAACCCCTTCCCACTCATCTAAGGTATGCTTACTTAGGCGATTCCAACACTTTACCGATAATAGTTTCTGCTCATTTAAATGAAATCCAAGAAGAAAAACTATTGAGGGTGTTGCGCGAGTTTAAGACAGCAATTGGGTGGACCATAGCTGATATAAAGGGCATTAGCCCATCGTTTTGCATGCATAAAATCTTGCTCGAGGAAGAGGCAAAACCAGTAATTGAGCAGCAGAGAAGATTAAATCCAATCATGAAGGATGTGGTGAAAAAGGAAATCATCAAGTGGTTGGATGCGGGAATAATATATCCAATTTCAGATAGCTCTTGGGTCAGTCCTGTGCATTGTGTACCAAAGAAAGGCGGAATGACTGTGGTAGCAAACGAATATAACGAGCTCATCCCAACACGGACTGTGACTGGGTGGAGAGTGTGTATTGATTACCGCAAATTGAACAAGGCGACTCGTAAGGATCATTTTCCCTTGCCTTTCATTGACCAGATGTTGGATAGGTTAGCGGGTCATCAATTTTACTGTCTTTTGGATGGATATTCAGGATATAACCAGATTGCAATCGCTCCGGAAGACCAAGAGAAGACCACGTTCACTTGTCCTTATGGAACTTTCGCTTTCCGAAGGATGTCATTTGGTCTTTGCAACGCACCGGCCACATTCCAGAGAAGTATGATGGCTATTTTCTCGGATATGGTCGAACAGAATTTGGAAGTCTTCATGGATGATTTCTCGGTCTTTGGAGACAGTTTTGATCGGTGTCTGAATAATCTGATTTTAGTATTAAAAAGGTGTGTGGAGACGAATCTGGTACTCAATTGGGAAAAATGTCACTTCATGGTAAGTGAAGGTATAATATTGGGTCATAAGGTCTCCGCAGGAGGAATTGAGGTGGATCCAGCCAAGATAGAAGCAATTGACAAATTACCTCCACCTACTTCAGTAAAGGGAATTCGGAGTTTTCTCGGTCATGCAGGCTTTTATCGGCGTTTCATAAAAGACTTCTCCAAAATTTCCAAACCATTATGCACACTCCTTGAGAAAGATGCTCCTTTCAAAATTGATCAATCGTGCATCGATGCATTTGAAGTACTGAAGAAGAAATTGGTGTCAGCTCCGATCATAGTTGCTCCTGATTGGTCCATTCCATTTGAACTTATGTGCGATGCAAGTGATTTCGCAGTTGGAGCGGTTTTGGGGCAACGTAGAGATAAGATATTTCACACAATCTACTACGCAAGCAAGACTCTCACGGGTGCTCAGCTCAATTATACAACAACTGAGAAAGAATTACTTGCGGTGGTGTTTGCTTTTGACAAGTTTCGGGCATATCTAGTTGGGACTAAGGTGATAGTTTTTACGGATCATTCGGCAATCAAGTATCTGATTGAGAAGAAAGATGCAAAGCCAAGGTTGATTCGTTGGGTTCTTCTCTTGCAAGAATTCGACTTAGAGATCCGAGACAGGAAAGGCACAGAAAATCAGGTCGCTGATCATCTTTCCAGATTAGAAAACTCCGAAGTGATACCAGATGAATTAGTGATCAACGAATCGTTTCCGGATGAGCAATTGTTTCGGATCACGACGAAAGTGCCTTGGTATGCGGATTTTGTCAATTATCTGGTAAGCAACGTCCTCCCTCCGGATTTGAGTTTTCAACAACGAAAGAAATTTCTTCATGATGTCAAGCAATATTTCTGGGAGGAGCCGTTCTTGTTCAAGACTTGTGCAGACCAAATGATCAGGCGATGTGTGCCCGGTGAAGAGATGGATAGCATCCTAACTCATTGTCATTCTTCAGAGTATGGTGGGCACTATGGAGGCGAACGGACAGCGGCAAAAGTGCTCCAATCAGGTTTTTTCTGGCCCTCGTTGTTCAAAGACGCTCATCTTTTTGTCCTAAAGTGTGACCGATGCCAACGGGTTGGAAATATCTCTAAGCGGAACGAAGTGCCTCTCAACAACATACTTGAAGTTGAACTTTTTGATGTATGGGGCATTGACTTTATGGGGGCATTTCCTTCATCATTAAACAATCAATATATATTATTGGCAGTGGACTATGTGTCAAAATGGGTTGAAGCAGCTGCTTTACCCACCAATGATGCCAAGGTTGTTTTGCGGTTCTTACGGAAGAACATTTTCACCAGGTTCGGAACACCACGAGCCATAATCAGTGATGAAGGTACCCATTTCTGCAATAAACACTTCGCTAAGCTTCTTGTTTCGTATGGGGTTCAACACAAAATAGCTACGGCTTACCATCCCCAAACAAATGGTCAAGCCGAAGTGTCAAATCGCGAGATTAAGGGCATCTTGGAGAAAGTCGTGAATCCGTCACGTAAGGATTAGGCGATGAAGTTAGATGATGCTTTATGGGCATATCGCACAACATATAAGAACCCCATCGGAATGTCACCGTATCGAATGGTTTATGGAAAAGCGTGTCATTTACCGGTGGAGCTGGAACATAAAGCGTATTGGGCCATCCGTAAGTTAAACTTTGATCTCCAAGCTTCGGGCGAGAAGCGGCTTCTTCAATTGAACGAGATGGATGAATTTCGACATCGCGCGTATGAAAATGCCAAACTCTATAAGGAAAAAGTTAAGAAATGACATGACAAACGTATCCTTGATCGGAAGTTCGAACCGGGACAGACAGTTTTGCTATTCAATTCCAGGTTGCGTCTTTTTCCCGGCAAATTAAAATCAAGATGGTCGGGACCATTCGTGGTTACTTCAGTCGCTCCGCATGGTGCTATTGAGGTTGAAGAACCCAATTCAAAGCGGACGTTCAAAGTTAACGGTCAGAGATTGAAACACTACTGGGGGGGTGATATCGATCGCCAATCATCATCGATATATCTTACGTCGGTCGATCAAGCAGACATCTGATACCATCAAGGTCGTCGGGCTGACGACGTTAAACCAAGCGCTTTTGGGAGGCAACCCAACAATCTTTCGTATCATTATTTTTAGTTTAATTTAGTTTATAGATTATAGTTAGATTCTTCGTATTTTAGTTAGTAATTCTTCTTGATCTTCATTCTAATTCATGCTTCAATTTAGTTTCAGGGATAATTTGTGGTTCTGAGTGATGCTGGTGTTTCAAGGTTAATGAGAAAACTTGAGTTTGGATCCTGCATGTCGACGCCCCGGCTTCAAATCAAGCCTAAGTGTCAAAGCCCCGGCGTCGCCCTACCATTTTGTCTCTGCATAGCGAAGCCCCGGCGTCCAACTAAGAGCAAATGCAACGCCCCGGCGTCGCCCTCACATTATGTCTCGGCATGCCGACGCCCCGGCGTCCAAATCCAGTCAAAATCCAACGCCCCGGCGTCGAAAGGGAAATCCAGTTCCTGCATGCCGAAGCCCCGGCGTCCAACTGCTATATAAATTCGACGCCCCGGCGTTGGTCCAACAATTCGAATTTTATTGAAGAGGCATATCAGGTGAGATTGTTCCAACTCTTCATTACCTACTTTAATTAGAACTCTCTTCCTTCTTTTCCTTCTCTACTTCGAATTCTTTTCTTCTTCTCCTTTTCTTCCTAACACAAAACCCTAGTTCATTCTCATCCACTCTTGGTTATTCAACATTCAAGCAACATCTCCTTTCTCGGATCCAACCATAGGCACAACAAACTTTCTTTTTCTTCCTAATTACTATATCTCTCCACTCACGGTGAACATCATGTCTTCGAAACGTCGTCGCGGTGAGGGATCATCCTCGGCCCCGCCTAAACCATATGATAAAAAGAAATTTATTAGTGCCGAGGCTTCCGATCGTTTCACCGCGTTAATCAACAAAACACTTGTTCCAGAGCGGGGACTTCGCCCCGATGAAACTCAGGATGGTGATATTGCCGTAATGATTGCTGAGTGGGATTGGTTTACATTCACTGAGCAACCCGAACCGGCGGTGATTCAAATTGTGAAAGAATTTTATGCCAATGCCAAAGATCACAATTTCTATCGGGTCCAAGTGCGGGGAAAGACTGTATCGTTCCATAGTGATGTAATCAATCGTTATTACAACCTTTTGACGATAAAAGATGATGATTATGTGACGTATGTGAAACAGGGCCCGGATTATGAGTTGATTGCGCAACAAATGTGTCAACCTGGTACTGTTTGGAAAGTGATGGATAAGGCTGCCATGCACGTTCCGTTGTCTTCACTAAATCGCTATGTCAAGGCGTGGTATGCTTTTCTTTGTGCTAAGCTCATGCCGACTACTCATGTTAGCGATATCATGAAGGAGAGGGCTGTTCTCCTCTACTGTTTGGTGCGTGGCATGTCCATTGATGTGGGTGAAGTGATTGAGAGTTCCATCCTCCGAGCCCTTAAGCAAGGAACCAAGGGGGGTTTACCACATCCCTCCTTAATTTGTGGATTGTGTCAGCAGGCGGGCGTCAAATGGGCTCCTGATGCACCATTAGTACATCCGATGCCACCGATCGATCATTCCTTGATTGCGCGATATAAAGTTTGGCAAGGAGGAGAGTCTGATGTGCGTGGGCTGGGGTTCATTGTGCACCAAACTGAACAGCAGACTGATGAGTATCCCGCAGCTCCAGCTTCTACCATTGACGGTACTTCTTCCCATGGTGTTGATGATCGGTTTGGGAGATGGATGCAAAAGATGGATAAGCAACATGCTGATTTGACTAGACAGAACCAGCGCATTGCCAAACGCCAAGGTGTCATGTATTCCTATAATGTTAATTTTAACACCGCCTTGGCTAAGATGTTTGCTCAGATGAACCCGACTGGCGAGCCCGTTCAATTTCCACAGCCGCCTAATTTGCCAGCTTACCCCCCTTCTGACTCGGATGCGAGCGAGCCTGCTGATGAGGATGATGAGGATGATGAGGCTGATGCGGATGACAGTGAGGAGGTTGATCGCGATGATTGACCTAGTCAGGGAAGTCCTCAGTTTCATTTTTCTTTCTTTTTCGCATGAGGACATTGCGTCATTTAAGTTTGGGGGTAGCGTAGTGTTTTGCATTGTGTGTTTTGCATTGTGCATAGTAGGATTGTTTTTCATATAGTTTATTTATTCATTTAGGATCTGTTGCGTGTGCATCTAGTTTTACTAGTTTTATTGTGATCATGCATATATGTCATGTAGTTTACATCGAGTATAATTTGAGCATGATGATATATGGATTCTTGTGAGGGCCAGTGATAGGAACTTGTGAATTACGTGATAAATTGAATGATTGTGATCATGATAACTAAGTTATTTCTTGGACATTTATTGGCTTTGTTTTATGGGAAACCCACCCTTGAATTAACTTATTGCATAAAGTTCAATGTGTTGGTTGGATAATGACTTGGTCTGATTGAAAGAATGTGAAGGTTTGGGAAAGATAAGAATCACCTTGTTGGTCTATTTCATTAAAAAAAAAAACAAAGAAAAAAAAAAGAAAAAAAAATCTATTGAATAAGCTTGATTAGTTATCTTTGTGGCCTCTGTTACTCGGATAAGCGCGCCCTAAAATCAATTGGTTTGGGAGTCGTTGGTCGAAAGTTCGTTACATGGGTAACTTTGAAAAGCCTAATGAAGATTAACATTGCACATGTCAAGATGAAGAAAAAAAAAAAGAGCGAGATGGAGCGTAAAACGCACTCGTTGCAAATAAAAGAAAAAAATGGAAGGAAAATGCATTGATATCTGTGATCATCTTTCGTTGAGCCGTAAGATTCTGGAGGTTGACTGAGTTATAATTTGATTGACATGTTGACACGTGCATAAATATGATGGGTTGAAAATAAAATGGGTTGATAGTGTTTCAAGTTTAATTCATGTGGGAATGTGATCGATCATTCGAATTTCGGTTAAGGAACTTTGAGGCCGTCTATGGATATTTGAATTGATTTGTGCTTGAGTTAGTAGGATCATGCTAGTTAGTTGCATTCATTTATGTTTTAGTTAATAGCATTGCTTGAGGACAAGCAAATGTTTAAGTTTGGGGGTATTTTACCCACTAATTAGGTATTTTTAGACTTAATATTTTGCGTGTTTTAAAGTATTTTAGGACATTTTATTTGTTTAAGTTGGATTTTGTAGGAAAATGCGGCTGACTAGGCGAATCGGGCAATTTTGGGCATGGAGTGGCAGTTTCGTAAATAAGCTGAAGTTGAAAGCTGGGGCTTCCAGTTTGTGAAGGATTTGGAAGTTGGGGCTTTGGGACGCAGAAAGTTATGAAAATTATTTCCAACTGGATGAAGGATAGAGGAGTTCTAATTGTTTATGGAGGCTCTAAACCTAATTTTGAGAAGGGAACTTCAAGTATAAAAGGGAGAGGAGTTTCTAACAAAGGCTAGCTTTGGATATTCAGAGATTGAAGCAGAGATTAGAATTTGGAGATTGAGGATTCAAGGGAAGCTCACAAGGAATTCAGACTGAAGACGTGAAGGCGAAAGGAGACTTTGACAGAGTTTTTCTTACTCCTTATGTTTTTCAGATTGTAATTAATTGTGATGACTTATTTTGGATATTTGGTTTTTAATTCTAGCATGAACTAAATTTATAATTAAGGCTACAATTGAACCATTATTGATTATGGATTAATTATTTATTTGATTCCAATTATTATTTCATTATTGAGTTGTCTATCATATCTGTGTTAATTAAGTAATTGCCTGATCAACAATTAGTGGGATACTCTAGGTGAATTCGGGAGATGAAATCTAGGGTTAGATCTTGATATGATAGCATGTATTCTTGATTATTTGCATGGGATAAATAATTGGGATTGTGAAGTGAATAGGGATATCTCTTCGCTGCATGTAACTCATGGGAATTGGTTCTTAATAAATTTAACTCCATTGTTTTGTATAGGAATATCGCATCATTAATTGAGTTAGATAAATTTATTTGATCACTTGGAAAAGGGCTTATAAATAAAGTGAATTCCTGTTAACAACTCGAATGAATTTAATAATTGGATAGATTTGATACATTGATTCATATGACATAATTGGGGATATTATAGTCTTAAGTCTTAATCATCTGAAAATCAACCTTAGTGTTAGATAATTTTCTTAGTTAACGTCATTAGTCAAATCATAATCAAAATTTGTGATCGTTTAAATAGAAATTGAATTGGTATTAAATTAGTAGTTGGAGTTTATTTAACTGGATTCCTTGTGGGTTCGACACTTGTTACTTATTCTATATTACTTGTTGATCACGTACACTTGCGCGTAATTATTGATTGCTAAAATTGACAACAATCACTCATGAGGAGATTACTGAGTGTTAAGTAATTAACTCATTTTAAAATTTAAAGTATTAAATGAGAAGCGTAACAATGTACATCATCATGTTAATACTCTCACTCAAATGCAACTTTTTTATAGAGAAGTAAAAAATTAAAGTGCATTACACTATTAAATTAACATAAAGACAACTGTGTGGTCGAAAAAATTTGAATCCAAAATCTTAGATATCCAGAATTTTAATATTATTTTAAATAACTAACTCATCTAAAAGTTTAAACTATTAGATTGACAGCCAACAATGACAGCTAATACTATGGAGTTCCTAGCTTTGAACTTCAATACTCCACATTTTTCTTTCCTCCAGGTAAATGTAATTAATTATATTGGTCCCCGTTTAAAGTTGACGTTTGTTTTTGTTGAAACTTGTTTTGTAAAAAGACATAATACAATAATATTACTGTCTGAATCGAACGGTTGACCACTCTTTGTTTAAGACTATATCCACTTCTTACTTTTGCTACACATGGTTATTGTGAATTAGTTTTTCAAGATAAGACAAACCTAGACTTTATACTTTGTACTAAAATTTGTTGTGTAGTAACAAATTTAGTGCAAAACTATAAATGAGAGAAGAAACTAACAAGAAAAAACTTGTTTTTGGTAGACTTAGAACCTATTTATAGGTTTTTAAATACCCTTTGAAGATGTTCTAATTGCCGTACTCTGCAATAAGACATGCCCAGACTTTATACTTTGTACTAGAATTTGTTGTGTAGTAACAAATCTAGTGCAAAACTATAAATGAGAGAAAAAAATAACAAAGAAAAAACTTGTTTTGGGTAGACTTGGAACTTATTTATAAGTTTTTATATGAACACCCTTTTGAAGAGGTTCTAATTGCCGTACTCTGCAATGGTTATTACCATGACTTGAACCTAAGTTATTAACATTATAATTTTTTTCTCTTATCCAACTGAATTAATTTATTTATTAACTATATAAACAGCATATAATATATTTATTATATATTTTCTAAATTTAAAAATATCCATCAGTCTTGGCAATGGTCAGATACTTTGCGAGACTCATGACGAGATTGCTATGGAGTCCCTTTGAGCTTCAATGCTCCACGTTTTTCTTTCCTCGCAATGTGATTCAATCTATTGGTCCTCATTTACGGTAAAAACAAATTAAGTTGTATCGGTCCCCTTTTTGTACCAAAAAAATAATAATTGAATTGGTCCCCTTTTAATTAAGTTATATTGGTCCCCTTATTGTACCAAAAAAAATAAATAATAATTGAATTGGTCCCCATTTGTGGAAATTGATATATTTGTTCCGGTACTCATTTAAATTATATATTATTTGTATTCGATTAAATTGATATTATTTGTATTTAATTAAAAAATATTCATAAATAAACGAAAAGATAAAATTAAAGATTATAAAAATAGTCAATTTACTACGCTATGAAAGGAATATATGACTCTTGAGGAGATAACTATAGAAGGAATATAGGACTCATGAGGAGATAACTATGGAGTACCGCTAGAATTTCAATTCACCACTTTTTTGTTTCTTTCTCCACGCAATGTGATTAATTCTATTGGGCCCCGTTTAGGGTAAAAACAAATTTATATTGGTCCTGCTTGCTAAAAAAAAACAACATTTATTTGGTCCCTTGAAAGGATGTTTACAAAGGTGAAATTCATGTATCTGGTTAAACTGATAGGGACTAGGGCAAAAGTATTATAAGGTTACAAATGGGTCCAATAATACCTTTTTTTTGTTATTTAAAAATAGATTTTTCAAAAAGTTTAGTTAACATAATTAAATATACTACGGGGTTTCATGTTTGTTGAGATATAAAATTTCGCATCGGGCAATTAATACCTGATGACTCAATATATAACTTGAGAGGCTATTCTACTTATTGCTAATTGGTTTTGAGTTGGATGCTTTAGAGTATGCACCATTCATGTGCAAGCCTAACGGCCCTACATGCTCCACGTCACCTAATTAAAATTGTTCACGTGTTTGGCTCAAAATTACATCACACGGACGTATTGAGATATAAAAGGATATTCCACTAATTGTCAATTAATTTTGAGTTGGATGCTTCAATTATGTTCCTAATAACTTTTCCAAAATGTTTAATTAACGTAATTAATACAGATATTGTTTTACCATATATATAATCTTCCAGGTTGAGGTAATTAGGTGTACTCACCGCATATTTGAAATAATTCTCAAAACTCAGTAGCGATTCTGCACACCTCCCATACCGATTCCGCTCATACGTCCAGAACCCAACAATTCCTCCCCCCAAAAGAGGGTCACCTGTATCTAGTCTGGACCGGATTAAATTGAGCTGTACCCAGTAAACTGGGAAAAAATAAAAATATGTCTAACGTTGGAAGAAATAAATAGATAGATGTTATATATATATATTCGTTATAGATATTGTTATTATTTTTACTATTATATTATTATACTATTTATATATTTAACAAACATTTGCAGTCACTACCTTTCGAGGTAGTGCAGACAATTTTTAGAGAGCTAATATTAGCATAGCAGAAATAATGGGCATATATAAGTGTTCTTATTTGTAGAAGCACACTATTCTGATGACGATGACATATTTGCCTAAGAAAAAGCATCGTCTTGCCTCTATTATTTTTGCTTTCTCAATATATCTAATAATGTCTGCATTGTCATTATTTTTGCTTTGTCAATATATCTACTAATTAATGCCTGCATTGTTAAGGAAGAACCGGATACCTTACGCGTACATAAGATACTTGTAATACATATGTTTGCAACTCAACTTGATTCAAAAGTTTAAGTTCTTAGACTCGTCCATGTATATTAATTATTCATTTTTTTTATTATTTCTCTAATGTGGGGCTTGAACTTACTTATGATATCTCAACAATCTCCCTCTCACAAGTGAATTTATGACACCAAGAGCTCTCCCTCAATTGAATACTTCTCTTCAATCACTGCAATACAATTCTTGGCTTACCACTCTGTATTTTTCCACCGAACGTCAACTTTTATCAAGAATTAAATATTCTTCTCTTCAACCATCGCGGCTCCAATTCACAGCTAACTACTCTCGAAATCAATTCTCGGCTAAACCTAGTGAAACACTACAAGAAAAAGGTATAATTCTGACGTAATTATTTCTGACGAAGCAAATTTCCTGGGAATTAGAACAATTTCGACGGCCTGTTCCGTCGGACATAATTCCCTCAGAAATAGTGTATATCCAATGGAATTCCGTTGAAGATAGGAGGCATTCCTTGGCGTCAAACTTCCCGTCAACGCCAACTCTAGTTTCGACGGAATCATGTTAAATTCCGACTGAAATTCTGTGACGCCCCCAAATCCGGGTACCTTCAAACCCGTATTCGGTGTTACACGGTACTATCATTCACATGTATCTATCTATAAAGAAATAATCAGTATGAAGGTAACTAACATTATTACAAATTTATTCATTAGAATCCCAGGTTCTAAGACCTTTAGAAATCTTCATTTCATGTTACTAATAATAATTCAAGTATTATTACATAACATTCGTTTATTACAATAAACACTTGTCGACTACTCGTTCAACTTTCCTTTTCCCTTGTCTGTCCCTGAGCCTTCTACACGTTCGGGTTTCACTGAAAACATTTAATTTCAAGCAAGAATGAGCATTTAATTGCCCAACAAGTATTAATAGTTAATAAATAACATATCGCAAGGATTAAATGCTTTCTTTAAGATATGCTTTTACAGTGGAACAAAACTGTAAAGCATTTGAAATATTTATAAGTAACATGACTTGTTTGCATTTTCGAAACAACATATTGACTTTGTTGAGCGGTCAAAGGACCACAAACTTTTTCTTTTCAAAAAGGTTCTTATAGACATTCATCTACGAATCGTCTGGTCTTACGGGCATAGTGGGTGATCAGCCCGTTATGCCCTGCGTTGATCAACACTATCTTATCATAATGACATTGCATTCTGTGTAACTGCCTTTCAGCAAAATTAAAACTTTCCCAAATAAGGGATGTTCATGCTCAGTCTTGAGTTCAAACCAAAGCAATTTAGTTGAACAACTCTATTTAGCATCAATAATATTTCAAAGACTTAAATTGAAAGCAACGAAACATGTGTCTAGCCGATTCAAATGGCATAAACTTCTTCTTAAACAGTTTATGCATATATTCATGCTTTGGAGAGGTGATTTATAGCACAATCATTGAACAACTCAAGATATTTGCATTCGATATATGAGTAGAATGAAATTTAGAACATTTACATAGTTAGGAGACATGCACATGACCAATTATTGAGCAAAGATAAAGAACTCGTATCAAGTAGAGAAACTTACATGTAAACAAGTATTTCACAAGGATAGAGAACTTGTCTTATGCGTTGATTAAACACTTGACGCTAATCGCCCTTGATATTTTCCTACACATATATGTCATTCACACATATCCATTAGTCATAAAGATACCAATTATTGGTTTACATTTGAATTAGAACCTTCTTTAAGTTCTTTAGTAATTTATATAGCGTTGTTGACATTCATACGATGAATGCCTGCTCCATAGCTTATGTGAACGCTCAAGCATATACTTAACGTTCCCGTTCTTGTCATATTTGGTTTCCTTTTATATTAGTCATCTAGATGGCTTATCTTTGGTTTAAAGGAAAATCTTAGTCGATTCGATAGTGTTTTGCTTCTTTAGAATTGAAACACTATTTAGGTTATTGTATAAGCGTACATTAGCTACACATATTTAAAGAATACCTATGCCAAGCAAACATGTATAGCCACTTATTTGACATCAATTCTTGGTTTATATTACTCTAGTTCATGTTTTATAATACTTGTTTTGTTTTAAATCGAAACACTATTTACGATCCTTTAATATTTGTCACGACGTTTCAACGCTCGTATGCCGCCCTTGTCTCAACCTGTGCGAACGTTCAAGCGAAACGCTCGCGCGTACCCTCAACACCTCTTTACGTCTTTTACATATATGTTGATAAATATTAATTCAACTTTCAATTTGGTTTCGTTTCCAATTAAAACTTCGTTTCAAGAATTTCATTTGAATTGATTTCAAAACCTTCCAATTAATTTCATCAAGTGTAACTAGTTTAGTTTAACTTCTATATGATTGTAGTATCAAGCCTAGATTGTTAATTAAGTATACAACCCACTACACTTCCCTACTTAGCAAAGAAAACAAATTTCTTGAAGTTCTGCAGCAACGGCGCTGCGGCGCCCCAATTATGCTTGGGAGCGGCGCGGTAGCGCTGCCCTTGTTATTACCTAGTTTTGCCTAACGGCGGCGCTACAGTGCCATTCTGTGCCTATTTACCGACGCTGTAATACTTGAACACAGTGGTCCGGCGCTATGAGCAGCGCCGCGGTGCTACTGCTCTGCTCCTATTTTTTTCCAGATTTCCACTTTCAGTTTCTTTGAGTCTTCTATCTTCTTACGTAACTTTCGCTACACATGTGCAATTTACTTGAAACTTGTTTTTATTTCGAGACCTTGCTACAAGGTACGATTTACATCTTTGTTTGGTCATTAACGATTACCGCAAGACATTGAACGGATTGTCTGAAAGTTTGCGTTTATTCACTTTTTACGAAATTTTCCATTGATTCATTTCCATTCCTTTCGCTTTCCAACGTGTTTTGGTTCTGCCAAAAAGGCTTAAATATCATTCTAACACATGTATGAATGTATTCTAATCTCAAGTCTTGGTAGATTCTTTGATTTTAAGCTTGAAAATTCATTTTGAGCATTTTGTCAAACATTTTGCGGGCATAGTTTCAATTATCAGATTTCATAGTTGCTTAGACATAGTTCTAGCCAAAATTTTCCATAGCAATCCTTCCTTATTACTCCGCACAACAAATAATCTCCTCTTCTAATTTCCTCAATTAACAGAGCATAATTAACTAAATTCTTATGAATTTAATAAGAACACCTATAACATACCTTACAACAAGCTTAATTTGATAATACCAAGCTTTGATATTCAGTTCGGAAACCTTCGTTGTTGTTGTTGCTCTTAATACTTTCTAAATTAGCTTACAAATCCAATTCTTTGTTCCAGCCGAAGACTAAGGGAACTTGGAAACATAGAAGTGGAATTTGGGTACTTTTTAGAGAAGAGAGATGGGATGGAACGGAAATGGGTTAGGATGGAGATGACTGAAAATTGCTTTATGACTTCCGTTCCTTAAGTTTTCTTAGTCATCAGTCTTATCCTAGCTTGGTCTACTGCTATTTTATTACGAGCCCAACACCTCATGGTTAGTACTAGCAGCTCCTGCTTAGCATATTTACATTAGTATATTTAGTACTTATATTCCATACATTCGTTACATATATACAAGTAATTACAATATACATATATAGTATATACATCATTCATATATTACGTATATACATATTCCCACATATATATATATATATATTATATAATATTTATTATATAATACATATTATACTTTTAATACATATACCAATTAATGAATTAAAGTTAATTAATTCATCAAAAATAAAAAGGAAATTAATTCCTTCAATAAAATAGCACATTTAGTGGGACGAGCCAACTATATTAAAATAATTAATATTAAATTAATTATTTAATTTACTTATTTAACATAACGGACCAATTAAAATAATTAATATTAAATTAACTATTTTAACTCATTTATTTAAGATATACAACTAATTTTTTATAATTAGAATAATCATCTCATTCCTTCCATAAATTGTCATCAAACAATTTAAATATATAAATTTAATATATTCAACTAATTAAAATCAAATATCTCTTTCGTACCATAAATTGTTTTCAACAAAATATATAACTTAATATATTTTATTTTTTATTCACATTATAAATGTTAATTCATAAACTTGATACCCACATATATATATATATATATATATATATATATATATATCGGCACCTCATATTATTAATATACATTCATTTGAAATAATATTAAATATTATTCCATTATTTATTTAGTATAATATAAATATAACTATCATTATTAATTAAATAAATTTCATCATTTAATTAAAGCAACCATTTAGCTCACTAACTTTCAATTAGTCAATTAATTTTACCCGTTTAATAACACAACTAATTCAAACGAATATATTTAATAGTTTTATTAACTATTAATATAACTTTTCAAATAAATGCATATTCTCTACATTTATTTAAACATTTAAATATTCACACACAAAAATTCACATAATTCACAGCACATATACATTTATACAGTCAAACTCAGCATCCGAATAAATAAATTAAATAAAATATATAATTTAATATATTTTATTTATTAATAATTTTTGAAAATTTCGGATTGTCACACATTCTTCCCCCCTTACAAAGATTCCGTCCCCGGAATCGTAAAACAAAACTAATTCTGATATGGGGATAACTTTTCTATATCTTTGTTTTGAATTATCACGTTGCGTCTTCGCCATTGTGCTTCTTCCATAACACTTCTTCTTACTTATAATCTTGATTATATAGTCGTAATATTGACACAGGAAACACATTATATGCTCTAATTTAGGAGATAGAGCTATTTCATAACTACTTTTTTTTACGATAAAATCGTCGGTGATGATCAACGTAATCAGCGTATTTCGTTTGTCGGTCTTGAACTGTTACAAGTCTTGATCTTATTACTTCAGCAATTTTCGCAGTTTGCTACGACAATTCTGGTTCCAACATAGTGTCGTTTGATAATTCTTTTCGTACAAAGCTTTATAAGATAACGTTCCCATAATCGCGTGATAAGTATTATTATATGCAAAGTTTACTAAAAGTAAGTATTATTGTGGTTTTCTTCGCTCTGCCCATCCGATTTGAGGAAAATATATTGTATTCAACCTTAGTTCTTCCATTTGCTCTTGCATGCTCTTTCATAATTTCGATGCGAAACACGAATTTTAATCCAAGACGATCAAAATTTGACACTCCATGTTTTGAGAAGATTTCTTTAGTATAAAATCTAGCTAATCGGTATAAATTATTCTTTTGTCTTAATTGGCAAGAATTATGCTGATTTTATTAAATAATCTACTATAAATCATATAACATCTTATCCTTTCTTTGTAACTGCAAATACTACCACGAAATCTATCACGGTATGTTTTCATTTCCCTTCAACAAATTTGTATAGAACTTAATTTCCTCCTTCAAAATTTTAACATCCCCCCCTTTTTAATGGTTTATATATAACCTATTACTCTTCTGCAATTTTCTTCTTTATTAAGGGTTTTTTTTACAATAAAATATTTACTCATATTTAATATTTCATTAACTATCTCAAGGCATTTTAACTTTCATATACTAACACATACTCATCACAAAGTATACTTAACAAATATTTTCATTAATATGCTACTTAAAATTTACATCTGATAACTTTTACTATTTACATTCCTTATCCCTCGATTACATACAAAACGATGGAATTTATATAATTATCCCACAACTTATACAAAAGTTGGGACTTATAATAGATATCCCGCTTACTTATATAAAAGCTGGGATTTACACACTACACACTCATACATATATGCCATCTATTATATCTTATCCTATGCGTATCATATTATCCTACTTCTTTGCGCTTCCTTTACCTGACTTCTTTATCAGACAATCTTTTACTTGATGATTTAACGATTCACACTTAAAACATGCTCCTTCCTTTGGGTTGGGACAATGAGGAGAGATATGCCCCTTTTGTCTACAATTATAATATATCTTTTGCCCTTTCCGGCATACGCCTTGATGTATCTTCCCACAGTTCGTACATTCTCTTATCTTTTTAATGTTTCCTCGGTTATTTCTAGAATTTTCTGAATCACTATCACTCAACTTCCTTTTACCCTTCTTACTTGAAGATTTTTGCGATATACTGCGTTCAACTTCCATTTTATCAACTTGAACCTTCAACTTATTTCGCTCCTCTATTATTTCAATTAATGCCTTATGTAAGTGAGTATTTAACAATTTTTCCACTTTTCACTTTTTTCCAGAGAAAACACCTTATTCTTCAGGTTCTGCACTTCGTCTGACATTGACCTAACCATTGTTGTTGCTGCCATTACGAATTCTTCTTTTTTTTCTCCTTTTTCTGGCTTTACTTGAGCCTCTTTGGGATTTTCCTCTATTTCTTCATTCAGTTCCATTTCTGGATATTCATCATGATCACTACCCAAATCTACGCTTGGTTCATCCCTAAAAGCTCTCTCAAGGTCACTCTCAATGTGAGCTTCTACTTCCGCTATTATTTATTAATAATTTCTGAAAATTTCGGATTGTCACAAATTTCGTTGGAAATAATTTAATTCCGAGGGATTTAATTGCGACAGAAATTCCTTCAGAATTAACTTATAAAACCTAAAACCAGCAACTGCCTCTACACATTTTGTTTCTATCATCTCTCTTATTTTTGTCATTTCTCTTACTCTCACTAATTTCTCTCTCACACTCCACCTCCAGGCCAATTTCTCTTTCCGTTCTGTGTCACTCCGGCTGCTGCTTCACACGTCGTTGTGTCAGACGCCGCCGCCGCCGTGCACCACCTGTTGGACCTCCCACTCTCTGCCGCCATTGTAGTCCACCTCCTTCTCTCATTTAACTAGATTGAAAATTAAGTCCTAAGGTTAGTCATGGTTTATTTGTATATTTAGGGTTAATTGTTTCCATAAAAAAATCTGTGCATATTACTGAGATATGTATTTGAAATTACTCTTACTATATCTGTTGGTTCCTAGGGACACAACGGGGATCTAGAAAGGGGGGTAAATAGGTCCTTTAAAAACTTTTCCATTTTTATTCATGAAAGTATAACAATTATGAATAGAGAATTAATTCATGCACAACAGAATATACATTAATAGCCCATTCGTAGATGTAAACATAATCACAGTTCAATCGATAAATCTATGGTATGGTTGATAGCAGATATAGCAGTTATTGTACATAATGTAAATGACATAAAGTAAATGACACAAGAGCTTTTATGTGGTTCGGAAACTGAATAACTCCTACTCCACTTTTCTACTTCAACAAGTAGGAATCCACTAATTGTTTTAGTCACAAAGACAAAGACTCTTTGCCCTCCTCAAGTTCAGCAGATAAGAGTTATTTTTAGCCACTAAGGCAAGGATCCTATGACCCTTCTCAAGTCCCGCAGACACGGATCCTCTGACTCCTCTTGTGTCCCGTAGACATGAGTTGTTGTTAGTCCCTCGGACAAGGATCCAATGACCCTCCTCAAGTTCAACATACTCGGGAAACTAGTTCACAAAGAACTCTTCAAAGCCAGCAGCCTTGGAATCCTGTAGACTAAAGCTAACAGTCTTAGAATCTCTTGTACCCTATGGTACTCAGCAAGTCTAACAGACTTGACTTTGTTTAGTTACTTAAGATAAGGACGCCCACCCTCTTTGGTGTGTTGATTATTTGTTGGGTTGTGCTGCCGAGATGAACTTTGATCTCCTTCATATTTAGGTACTTGGCAGCTTTTTGTGATCTTCTTCTAGATGCTGCTGATGATAGTCGTTGAGGCCCTTCCTTCTTCTAGTATATAGCAGAAGCAGATGATCACTTCTATTGAACACTATTTGACTTGTCCAAGTCAGTTCTTTATCTATTCAGCCCATAGTGTTCCTTGCTTGATCATAGAGTTGTCCGTTCTGGATCTGGTTACTCTAGATCTTAGCTTCTTGGTCATTTGACTCTTAGCTCATATGCCAGCCATTTGGCATACCTCTCATGTTAAAGTGAAGCTTCTAGCTGTGTTTACAATCAGTGTTCTTACATTGACCCAACCATTGTTGTTGCTGCCATTTTGACTTCTTCTTTATCGTCTCCTTTTTCTAGCTTTATTTGAGCCTCTTTGGGATCTTCCTCTATTTTTTCATTCAATTCCATTTCTGGATATTCATCATGATCACTACCCCGATCTACGCTTAGTTCATCCTTTAAAGCTCTCTCAAGGCCACTCTTAATGTGAGCTTCTACTTCCACTATTGGCTTAAGTATTAGCTCGGATGGAATAATTTGTTCCTCGCTTGCAACATGAAAGTCTTGTACTTCCTCTTCGTCTGACATCTACACGCAAATTATCTTGATTAGTACATAATACACATTATATATACATAGCAAATAATAGTTTTATTTAAGTTACTTTTATTTCATTTTTATGACGAATTTCGTCAATTCATCTGCTTTAAATTCTATTTGAGTTATTTATTTTTTGATCCTTCTATCTAGACTAGGTTCTAACCTACAGCTCTGATGCCAACCTGTGACGCCCCCAAATCCGAATACCTTTAAACCTGTATTTGGTGCTACACGGTAATAATCATTCACATGTATCTATCTATAAAGCAAGAACCAACATGAAGGTAACTAACATTATTACAAACTTATTCATTAATTAATATATTTAATAAAATAATTCATTTAGTAGAATGGACCAATTATATTAAAATAATTATTCTAATTCACTTATTTAACGTAACAGGCCAATTAAAATAATCAGTATTCAATTAATTATTTTAACTTATTTAAAATATACAACTAATTTTGTATAATTAAAATAATTATCTCATTCCTTTCGTAAATTGTCTTCAAACAATTTAGATATGTAAATTTAATATTTTCAACTAATTAAAATTAAATATTTCCTTTGTCCCATAAATTATTTTTAACAATTTACAAAATATATAATTTAATATATTTCATTCTTTATTCACATTATAAATGTTATTCACAAACGTGATCCCAATATACATATAATATGAATATTGCACCTCATATTATTAATATACATTCATTTGAAATAATATTAAATATTATTCCATTATTCCTTTATTATAACGTAAATATAACTATCATTATTAATTAAATAAATTTTATTATTTAATTAATTAAAATAAAAATTTAACTGACTAACTTTCAATTAGTGCATTAATGTTACCCGTTTAATAACGCGGCTAATTCAAATGAATATATTTAATAGTTTTATTTACTATTAAATATAACTTATATAACTTTTCAAATACATAAATATTCTCTACATTTATTTAAACATTTAAATATTCACACACAAAATTTCACATAATTCATAGCACATATACATTTATACGGTCAAACTCAACATATCCCAATATATAATTTAAATAAAATATATAATTTAATATATTTTATTTATTAATAATTTCTGAAATTTTCGAATTGTCACATGATAAGTGTGTTACAAGCAAACTCTGCTAATGGTAGATGATCGTCGCAGCTACCCCTAAAGTCTAAAATGCAAGCTCTAAGCATATCCTCTAAAGTTTGGATTGTTCATTCACTCTGTCCATCCGTTTGTGGATGGTTGATTTGAGTTCCTAGCTGCTCTTAAAGACTTCTCCAAATATTTAATGCAAATCATTGGTCTGAATCGAACACAGTCGATACTACAACTTCGTTTTGAAAGACAATTTCCTTCTGTAAAGCTTTACTAATTTCTCTAAAGAAAATTTTATTTTTATCGGTAAGAAGATAGTAGATTTTGTCAGCCGATCTATAATCACCTAGATAGCATCGAAGCCTTTCGATGTTGTTTGGAGTCCCACCACAAAATCCATTGTAATGTGCTCCTATATCCTCTTTGGAATTTCTAAGGATTGTAAAAGTCCACTTGGTTGTTGATGTTCTGCCTTAATGCACTAACACGCAAGACATTTACTAACTTATTCCACAATCTCCTTTTTTCATACATGGCCACCAGAAATTCTGGCACAAATCTTGATACATTTTCTTACTATTAAGATGAATTGAATATTTTGCACTATACGCCTCTCGTAAAATTTCTTCTTTCAACTCCAACACCAGAGGTATCCACAACCTTGCTTCAAATTGATTATACTGTTTTTATCAAATTGAAATTTTTCCTCTCATTTTTTTTGCTATGCTTCTCATAATTTGCTCACATTCTTCGTCTTTATTTTGAAATTCCTTAATTTTCTTGAGTAACGATGGTCGAGCTTCTATAGCATATAATTTCACTATTGGCTCACTAGAATTCCTCACCTCAATTTTTAATTTCTTATACTTTATCCTCGACACTTTTGAAGTAGTAAACATATTTAATATTTCTTAATTCTTTCGACTTAAAGCATCTGCTACAATGTTAGCCTTTCCTAGATAGTAAAGGATTGTACAATTGTAATCCTTTAACAATTCCTACTATCTCTTTTGTCTCATATTTAACTCTTTTTTTGTGAATATATATTTTAAACTTTTATAGTCTGTGTATATTTCACACTTTTCTCCGTAAAGATATGCCTCCAAAATTTTAAAGCGAACACCACAACTGCTAATTCCAAGTTATGAGTAGAGTATCTCTTTACGTAATCTTTTAGTTATCGTGACAGATACGCAATCTCCTTCCCATGCTACATCAGGACATAACCTAAACATCTATGTGAGGCATCACTATAGATTGTAAACGCTTAGTATTATCTAGCAAAGAAAATATTTGTGTCGTGCTCAGTCACTTTTTTAATTCCTAAAAACTTTCTTTACATTTCTCTGTCCACACAAATTTTACCCCTTTCCCAGTTAAATTGGTCAGAGGTCTAGCTATTTTTGAAAACTCTTGAATAAAATGCCAGTAGTAACCTGCTAACCCTAAGAAACCTCTTCTTCTATCAGGTTCTTTATTTTTACCAGTTCATTACCGCTTTTACTTTTATTGGGTCTACAGAATTTTCATCTTTATCAATTACATGACCTAAAAATTATACCTTCTCCAACCAAAATTCACATTTTAAAAATTTTGCATACAAATTCTCTCTCCTTAATATTTCCAATGCCTTCCGTAGATGTTTTATGACAACCCCAAAACCCGATCACCTTGACCTCGGGTCCGGTTTGCCACGATACTACATATACAATACAATTCTCTATTATGTAAAAGTAATTTCTATAATATTACAATACATCTCAATCTAATCCCAGGTTTTCTAACCTTTAATCGTTCAAATCATTCTGACTTAGAGTATACAATACATCAGCTTGTAAATAATAGTGCAACATGAAAATAAATGCAATGTCGCGACATAGATTTTTAATTCTTCTTTTAAACATTTTTCCTTCAATCATCTTCTTCTGACCAGCCAGGTCCTTCCACGCTAGCTGCAAAATAATGTGTTTGTGGCATGGATAAGCAACTACGCTGCCCGCAAGTTTAACAGTTACACATAACACATAAATCATGTATCATGCATGGTTCACAATATTTCCATGTGTGACAGTTATACATGTAAACATATTAACACGTAAATCACATATCATCGTGTTTTTCATTGCACAGTATAAAGTTCAAATTGAACAATTCAAATGGACATCACAACTAAATCAACAGTTCATAGCATGTTATAATATAACAACGCATTAACATATAATGACATTTTTCACATAAGAGCAAGTTCTGAAAAACTTGCCTGTCTGCATGCACTTTCCTCAATTATGTCATTCGCTTCTTCCAAATGGTAACCTACATCATTCACAAGGATTTAGTTTTCAAACAATACGTTTTTATTCGTCGACGAACATTAACGATCGCTTAACCTTCATTTTCATAACCATTTTCATCAAAAAAAACTACCAAATCAATACGGAACGCGTAATTACATAAATCTAAGTCATCTAACCTTTTTTCACCAATAAATTCTCAAAATGGCCAAAAATGACTCTTGAGTTGGATTTTTATCCAATTAAACTAGTTTTTCATAAAAACCAATATAGAGTTCATTAGACTCCTTTCTCATATCTACTAAAACAAGTCACTCATAACCTTTCTAGATTCATATTAACCACACATGAATCTATACATACTTCATTTAAAACCATTTTTGTTTAATTGAAGTATTTACCAACTAAACTAATTTTATGAAATCAAAACATAGTTCTTACATCTTCTTTGACTTTAGCATGTTATATATTACTCCAACCACATAATTCCATTACTTGGACACTTTTAATCTCAATGTTAAGAAATACAAATTCTCATAGGCATTTTATCGAGCATGTTGTATGCATTCATTAACAATTTACATGTTATGAACTATAGATAAGCACATAACATCAATATGTATCCATCTTTATACACCGGATTCACTATGATCCCCACATGTTAAAGTATGCCATCACATAACAAAATATATCATTTTCCAAAATTTTACTTCAAATAAAATTATAAAATTCATTTTCACAATTTCTTTAACAAAACGTTGTTTTCGTTTTTAACGTAACTCCTTCGTTACGTGACCCTTTTTGTTCCTT
This sequence comes from Aralia elata, assembly GCA_034770075.1. Classification (NCBI taxonomy): domain Eukaryota; kingdom Viridiplantae; phylum Streptophyta; class Magnoliopsida; order Apiales; family Araliaceae; genus Aralia; species Aralia elata. The sequence goes on from CM068385.1 coordinate 72,791,404, forward strand.
CTTATATCAAATTAAACCTTACTCAGTATACTACAACCTCATCTAGGCCTTAAAGTCAGACCCTTAACTATTTAAAACAGATTCTGTAATTTCATCAACTAGTCTAGAAAATTTTATTTTCTAGATAACTTTAATAAATAATTTATTTCGAACATGATCCGTTCCATAAAATAGCTCAATCTCGCGAGTCCAACCAGAAAACTTCAATGTCTACAACTTTGAAGTTTTAAGTTTCTTCAAATTCCAAACACACGAATTTATATAATTTGTTTAAAGTCAGAAATCACTGCTGTTTCGGATTTTCTGGGCAAACTGTAAATGTTTTGAACTAGCCTCACTAAATCAGCCACTACGGACAAACCATAAGAAAATTTTGAGTGAATCTAGTTTCAGAATGTAACTTACTTCCATACCTTCGTCTTGATATAAGGCTCACTTTCTAATTCATTATATCCAAAGAGATATGGTCTTTACAAAAATAGGGTAGCAAACTACTTTTCCTGAAAATTTCCAGATTTTGTGTTCTTCGATCCTTTGGTTTGATTTATTGATTTTTCTTATTTGATTCTTGTTTATCTATGATTAAACCATCACATATCAACATGAACATATCTTTCTTACATAAATTTCATAAAAAAATAACATCTACACATAAATATCCAAAAGATTAGCTAGTGTTTACCTTTAAGCTAGTTTTCTTTCTTCTCTTTATTTCATAGCTTTTCTTCCTCTTTCATGCTCCATGGTTACATACCATTTGAGATACATACAAAACACCTTAACATAGTGAGTATTTTTAGATTCTCACAAGGGAAATTATGCAAGAATTGTTTTATGGATTAAGTTTTAGGAATTACCTTAATTAGGGCTTTCTTTCTTCTTTCTTCTTCTTCTCTTCTTCTTCTTCTTATTCTTCTTCTTCTCTTTTTTCATCCTCTCTCTTAATTTGCTATGAGAGGAAGTGTGAGGAATGGAAGATGAAGTGTTAAAAATTTGCCTAATTAAGCTTAATCATTTAGCAAACATCAAGGGCAAAATGGTCATCATCCATTGCTAAGGAAGGGCATAATGGTCTTTAAAACATCTCAAGGAAATTTTTTAAAAATTTTCTCCTAGGACACAATGGTTATAAGCAATTTTCTTTAAGGATAAAATTATCATTCCCCCATTACTAGGAAACTTCCTTCCAATTTTCTCTTAGGACACAATGGTCTTTAATAATTTTCTCTAAGGACAAAATAGTCTTTCCCTCATTATTAGGAAATTTCATAGAAATTTCCTTCAAGGATACCATGGTCATTAATACCCTTCTTTTGGGACAAAATAGTCATTCCCCAATTACTAGGAAACTTCCTAGCAATTTCCTTCTTAGGACAGATGAGTCATTAATCACTTTCTCTTGGATAATATAGTCATTTCTCACAATTTCCTACATTTAACTCAAACACGGTTAGTTTCTAACCATAGTTATTCTACTAACACATGTCCTATTGGTTGGACTACTAAATTAAATTCTCATTGGGCTTCTTCATTCGACTTGTCACGAGTTTTTAATTAAATAACTTGGCTATCTTAATTCTTTAAAATTGGGCTTGACACTATAATTCTTTGGACTTCTCTCATATAAAGTTAGACCAAAATTTGGGCCAACTTAATTCTCCACAACTATCTTATACATTGGGCTTGCAACATAGATTAATTTCTTACTAGCAAATACATAACACACATACTAACAAATAAATATATATCACATATATTTATTTACTCATCACACTTACACAAAATATTATCTATATAAACTTCATTTTATTAGACAAAGTACATACATTAATTCACTAATTTTAACTAAGTGAATTAATTAACTCATATATGAAAATTTAGTTCATAATAATTTTATCGCCATCCAAGGCTCAATATTCAAATTATATTATTTAATAATATAATTTTAATTTAATCTCAATCGATTAATATTAATTAATTAATTCCATCCACTTTCTTTAATGATTTAATTAAATATTAAATCTATTTTTCCCAATATATATATATTTCACATCTATATATGCACATTTAGTCCATTACGCAAAATCACATACTTCACATTATATGATATATCCAAATCTACTTTATCTCTTAATAAGAATTTTATTTATTAAATTCTTATTTTAAATTTCTAAAATATCTAGACATATTACGATAGAACATGAACAATAAACAATAATTTAATAAATAATATATTTATAAACAATAATTTTTTTATAGAGAATATTTTATAATATATATATATATATATAGTCATTAATACACACACACACATATATATATATATATATATATATATATATATATTTAAGAAAACATTTTATAACTATACATATAGATATAACCCAAAAGAAATTCTATTTTTTTTAAACAAAAAAAATAAAATGTGTCTATCCTGCTATTAAATATAGTAGAAAACAAAATTGAAAACCAATTAGCCACTTACTATTCTTTCTTAACTTTTTCAGCACATGGATTTGAATGAGACAAGGATTTGTCCCAATATGTTTGTCTCACCATACTTCACTTGGTCAAAGACGTAAGGAATTTGCATATGTAAAATTAAAAACCCAACTCTCAAGTCCAATTTGGTCAATTTGTAGAATTTTGAATTTTATATTTATTATTACCTGATCATCCAACGATTGACAAAGAATCTTGAATTTGATCAAAAGTCATGATGGAACTGGTGTTTAAAATAAACACAATTTCTTTGATCAAATGGTTAAGAACTTTAATCTGTGTGCTCGCTTGTGATTGGCTCAAATTGGATGGCTCAGATTTGCACTATGTTTCATGCGGATTGGCTGACAAATTTTTGCTCCTGAAAAGAAATGTTAGTAGCATTTTTCTAGCATGTGGGTCCAGTTAAGACAAAAAGTTTTATCTCAATTAATTCTCTCTAGCACATAGGCATGTATATGTCCATACATAAATTCCCAGCACATGCAAACCATTTTTAAGTTTCCAAGTTTTACATGTATAAGTACATTTCTATCACACACACACATTTACATGCAAACACGGTATACATGGAAAATAATTATATAGATTAATAAAAATTATAACAACATTTACAAAGTAAATTTATATATATAAGATTATATAGATAAATATTACTTTTATGTTTTAAAGATAAGTTAAAAAAATGATAAGATATGTGCAAATTTAATTATACTACAATATTACATGAACTGAAAATTTTAATTAATAATTAATAAAACACATTTAAATGCATATATAATTATAATGAAATATCTAGCATTCCTAAATCCATACGTAATTTAGAAAATCTTTCCGAACTTAAAGGTTTAGTGAATATATCAATAATATTTAAATTTGTATTAATGTGCTCTAATTTAATAGTGCCATTATTTACATGATCACGTAGAAAATGATGTCTAACATCTATATGTTTTGATCTAGCATGCAACACAGTATTTTTGCTTAAATTAATAGCACTTGTGTTATCACATAATATTGACACACAATTAAATTTTATATTATAATCAACAAAGGTCTGTTTCATCTACAATATATGTGCACAGTAACGTGCAACAGCTATATATTCTGCTTCGATGGTTGAAATAGATACTAAGTTTTGTTTCTTAGAAAACCAAGAAACTAGACATCCACCAAGAAACTAACAAGTGCCGCTCGTACTTTTTCGATCAACATGATGACCAGCATAATCAGAATCTAAAAAATAGACAATATCAAATGGTTGACCTTTAGGATACCATAGACCTAAGTCTGTGGTTCCTTTTAGATATCGAAATATTCTTTTAACCACAACCAAATGTGACTTTTTAGGATTTGATTGAAATCTAGCACATTTGCAAACATTGAACATAATATCAGGTCGACTACCTGTGATGTACAATAGACTTTCAATCATTCCTCTATATTCTTGGTGTCAACACTTTTTCCGTTTTCATCAGCAGTTAATTTATCAATGGTTGACATAGGAGTATTAAGAGGTTTCATAAACTCTAAACCAAATTTCTTAATCAGTTATTTGCAATATTTGGATTGAGAGATATGAATATCCTTTTCGCCTTGCTTGATTTGCAATCCTAGGAAGAAATTTAATTCTCCCATCATGCTCATTTCAAATTCCTTACTCATACTTTCAGAAAAATCATTGCACATAGTAATATCAGTAAAACCAAAAATGATGTCATTAACATAAATTTGAATAATAAGAATATCATCATTTTTATATTTAGTAAACAAAGTAGTATCGACAATTCCCCTTTTAAAACTATTTTCTAGTAGAAATTTACTTAAGCGGTCATACCATGTTCCGGGGGCCGGTTTTAAACCATATAGAGCTTTATGCAATTTATAAACATATTCAGGATGACCAAAATTCTCAAAACTAGGAGGTTGTTTAACATAAACTTCCTCTTCAATAACACCATTTAAAAAAGTAGATTTGACATCCATTTTAAACAATTTAAAATCTTTATGGCATGCAAAAGCTAATAACATACGTATAGATTCAATTCTAGCAACAGGAGCATATGTTTCATCATAATCAATACCTTCAAGTTGATTATACCCTTATGCAATTAATCTTGCCTTGTTGCGTATGATAGATCCATTTTTATCTAGCTTGTTACCAAAAACCCATCGTGTTTTAACAATGGAAGTATTTTCGGGTTGTGGAACTAACTCCTAAACTTTGTTTCTGGTGAACTGTTCAAGTTCATCCTGCATTGCTATTATCCAATCTTCGTCCAGTAGAGCATCTTTTATATTTTTTGGCTGGATAAGAAAGATAAATGACCTGCCAAGTTATGTGTTTGTGATCTTGTGAGAATCCCTTTTTCAATGTCACTAATCACATTTTCTAAAGGATGATTTTTGATAACATGTGACTTTTTGGGCAAGTCTTTTAATTGATGATTGGGATTTTCAAGAGGATTAACATTGACAGGTGGAGATGCATTTTCAAGCTTTGGTTCTTCCATATTTCTGAGAATGTCTTCAATGACCACGTCACTGTCAACTAACTCTTTATATTTGGGAGGTGGCTGACACTCATCAAAAGTTACATTCCATAATTCATCAACTACTAGACTTCTTTTGTTAAAAACTCTGTATACTTTACTATTAAGTGAATATCCCAGAAAATTCTATTATCAGATTTAGGATCAAACTTTAGCAGATGTCCTTTTGTATGTAGAATAAAACATTTACTCCTCAAAACACGAAAATAATTTATTTTTGGAGTTCTTCTATAATAAAGCTTATAGGGAGTTTTGAGCAACATTGGTCTTAATAAGACTCTGTTTAAGATATAGCAGGACGTTGCTACTACTTTAGCCTAAAAATATTTAGGAAGACGATATTCATTTAACATAGTATTAGCCATTTCTTATAAAGTTATAACTTATACCGTGCTCATCATAGAACATAATAAAATCAGAATTATCAAATTCTCTTCCGTGATCGGATCGAATATAAACAATAGTACTTTCTTGTTGATTCTGAATTTTCTTGCACAAAGGAGAAAAAGAATTTATAGCTTCATTTTTAAATTTCAAAAAATCAACCCATGTAAATCGAGAGTAGTCATGAATCAAGACTAGAATATATACAGAACCACCCATGCTATGTTTAGGAATAGGTCCTACTAGGTCCATATGCAAGAGTTCTAAAGGTCGAAAGGTTGATACAGTGAGTTTAGGTTTGTGAGATGCATGAATTTGTTTTCCTAATTCACAGGCTTCACAAATATGATCTTTTAAAAACTTTAGTTTTGGAAGACCACACACATGTTCTTTAGAAGAAATGTTATTAATCACTTTCATGTTAATATGTCCTAATCTGTGATGCCAAAGCCATGGATCATCATTTGCAGACACAAGACAAACATTGTCTAGGTGAGAATATGCATCTAGGTCACACATGTACACATTCTGATTTCTAGGACATAACAAAATTAATTTACCAGATCGATCAAATATTGAACAATTATCATGACTAAAAGATATTTTAAAGCCACTGTCACATAGTTGACTAATAGATAGAAGATTATACCTGAGTCTTGTGACTAAATGTACATTGAAAATTGTTATGTGCTTATTACCAACACTTCCAATTCCAATTACTTTACCTTTGTTGTTATCTCCAAAGGTTACCTCACTATAGTTTATAGCTTGCAGATTGTTCAATTTTGATTTGTCTCCCGTCATATGTCTTGAACAACCGCTATCAAGATACCATCTGTTTTTGCTAGTATTAGCAGTAAGACATACCTGCAATGTATATTAATTTTATGAACTAGTACCCTTTAATAAGAAGGGTCATTTGGGTAAGTTTTTCATTTTGTATAAGAAATATTTGTGTTTTCCTTTACAAAACTGGGTACAGGATAATCAGTCTTTGTAGACACAAGCACTCTATGAGTAGCAGGTCTATGAAATGCATGGTTTACTCTATTTTTATATCCTGAAAATTTTTGAGGATAATTTCTATAAGATCTTTCATTATAAAATTCTTTTCTTATATTCTTCACAGTAATAGGTGCATTGTAAGTTCCTTTTGGAACCCAAATCAATTTTCCTTTATAGTTTCCATTTCGAGCATTGCACATGTGAATAGAATGACCATTTCGGTTACAGTAAGTGCATTTAGTAAAGGGAGATGTATGATTTTCTTTTTCTTTAGTCTTAACATGATAGAGTCCTTTGACTTTTATTTTACTAGATTCTCCAATGTGTCCGAATCTTTCTTTGTTAAAACCACATCTTTGTTGATTAAGCATGACATCAAGATTTTCTTTTCCTTTTGTGAATTTTTATGACTATCGTGTTTAAATCATCATGTTCTTTTGTAACGACCGCGGATTCGTGGGTAGCTTTGTAACACGAGCCTATGAATTTTATTGAATAAATTGAACTTTTATTAATATTATTCCGCGTTATGTGTTTGAATATTTTATTACTACATATGATGTGTATGTGATAATTTTTGAGTGTTATTATTTCATGGTATTGATTAAATTATTTTAAAGGATAGCGCTAAAGCGCTATTTACGCAAAAGACATCTTTTTCGATTTTATGACTTTTCATAATTTCGCCAAAGCGTTAATGAGAGGGATTAATAATCCAAGTGCAGGATTTTATTTGAGCCCAATTGAATATTTATTAGAAGCCTAATTGGTATTAAATTAGAAGCCCGATAGATTATTATTTGAAGCCCAAAACCCATGGACTTAGTCTATGAACCAAACCCACCATCCATGACCCAAACCTATGACCCATGAAGGGAAATGGGTTATGTAATCAGCTGGTCACATTTGAAGAAGGAGGAAGAGTACGTGAGAAGGAGAGGAGAGGGAGAAGAGAAGCCAAGAACGTGGGAGAGCATGGGGAGCTTCAATTCCTTGCATTTGGTGAAGGAAGAACAACTCGGGAGTGAGGAAGGGGATAACCCAAAATCTTGGAGGAGCCGAAGCTCTCCTACCCGAGCATTGGGAGCTGCCATGCCTGGCATGCTCAGCCCTCAACCCATCCATGAAGCTCTGATCACTTCCCCTATATATACTCCTCCATTGCAAGCCTTCAATTCCTTTGATTTTTGCTAAGTTAGAAACTGAAACTTGAGAGAAAATAGTGAAGAGAGTGTTCACGGGTGATTGAGGAAGGAGAAGGAGTATTGTAGCAGCTGGTATTTGAGTCCATTAGCAACCTTAGAACAAGCTCCAAGAGGTATGCAATATAGAGCTTAGCTCATTTCCACATTCTTTCCAAGTTCTTAGTTTTGTGTTGGTTGCTTTGTTGAAGTTATGTGACTGATTTTGCTAATTAGTTCATGAACATTTATGGATGTTAATTAGCTCTATTAAAACCTTGTTAATGGTATGTAAAAGTGGAACAATGAATGAGAATCGGACCTATGCATAAGGAATCAAGAAATGGACTGAAATGGACATTAGTGGACTGTTATTCATGTTTTGTTAATAATGAAGTTATAATCTTGGTTTGGTTATGTGCATTGGTTGTGTATTGTTGGTATATGTCAAGAAGGTATGAGTAATGATTTCAATTAGAAATCTGGACTAGAGTATAATAAAACTCTACTCCAATATGAGTTTCCAACTCATGCCCACCAACTATTTGGTTTAATGTTCAAGAGAATGATTTCTCTAAGGAACATGAGAATTAGAAATGATTAATTGATTAAATGATGTTATGATGCATAGCTCAGTTGTAAAAGCATGTTTTAAGTCATATAGACTTGTTGTATAATGGCTAAGAAGCAAATGGGACGAAATCAAAATTGTTGGTTTTTGGGTTCTGCAGTAGCAGAACCTGAAAGTCCCTGGATGCAGAGTGGTGCAGCTGCGCCACTCCCAAGTATAACACCAGCGCAGCTGTGCTGGTCTGCAGAGCTGAAATTCTTAGTTGTTTCATGTTGTTGATTTGATGCATGTTTACATAGGCCTAACTTGTTATAAATACCCCAAGGCATATGTATGTTATGTTAGTGTAATAGTTGAATGACCCTAAGCATGAAATGACTAAGTCACGTGAGATTTGCTTAAATGAAATGAATAGCATAGTTGCACTTTTCGTTTGGCTTTCAGGGGGCGCTGCCCCCTACTCCCCCGCCAGCTCACCGGGGCAGCCGCTGGCTCACCGGGGAGCGAGACCCCCGTTTGGGTAGTCGTAGTGGCAATCAACGTTCGTAATGTTTATATTGTGTTGATTAATGTAAACCAATGTTTGGTGTCTATTGTGAGACTAATTGGTATGTGAATATGTGTTTAAATGCGTAGGACATATTTGAAGGACGATTAACGTCAAATAGTAGCAAGCGCTTAAGGCAAGTTTCCTAAACCCTTGTCTAACCCTTGTGTTGGGCAAGTTCTCTAGCTTCATTCATTTTCAGTATTGAATGCAAGTTTTGTATCTTATACAAAAGACGTATATTGTGCAAGTTTTCTAACGCTTGTCTAACCCTTGTGTTGGGCAAGTTTATTTGATTCATTTGATTTTATATTCTCGTGATCCTCATGCGATGTTTGAAATTTCGATGTACGCAATACATATATGGTTGTGTGAATTCCTTACTTATGTAAAATTTTCAGTATTTGCACAAGTATTCGAGCTATGTTATGACATAAATTGTTGAAACTTTCAAGTTCACATATATATGAACTGTTATAGAGAACGTCGATGCCATTTATTTCGGCTAGACAGATATTGAAATATTTTATTGATTTGATAATAAATCCTTGAAATGTTATTGATGATTAAGTAGAGCTATCCAACCGAATTGCTTTGGTTAGGATTCCGAGACACGAATGAGATGAACAACCCTAATATTAGGGGCAGTTTTTAGTCAGTTATTCTGACAAGGCATCGAACGCCTAAACAAACGCATATAGTCGTTTCCAGCTAGAGTGTTGATCAACATAGAGTACAATAGGCTGATTACCTAGAAGTGCTCATAAGTAAGACGGTTTGTAGTTATATTGCTGTGTACCTTTTCAAGAAAGCAAAAGAAAGTTTAAGGTCTTATGACCACTCAATGTCGTTTCAAAAATATATTTTTAAAACGAAAGCAAAGTATTATTCTTGTTTATTCAGAATATTTTACAACTATTGTTCAGTTGTCGAAGAGAAATGATATGATTGATGATATTGTTGTTATTCAACTGTTATACTTGCTGGGCAATTGAATGCTCATTCTTGCTTTACATTAAACATTGTAGCTAAGTCCGAGCGGGTCGAAGGTTCCGGTAAGGACAAGGGAAAGGGCAAGATGAACGTCTAGATGGTGTCGTAGTTTATTTGTATTAGTAATGTTGTAATACTAAGACGTATTATGTATTTGGAATGATGTTATGGTAATAGAACCTGAGATTGAGAGTAAGACGTGTTGTAATAATATAGTAATTACATTCATGTCTATTATGTTGTATGGAATGAGATGTACCGTATAGCACCGGATTCGGGTTTGAGGTACCCGGATTTGGGGGCGTCACATCTTTAGTCAACATTTTAATTTGATTTAATAAAGAAGAATTCACTTTGTTTTTCTAATTCCATTTTTAGAGATGAGTTCTCACATTTGAGATTTTTAATATCTTCATTTAACACTGGATTTTGTTTCTAAGTATCCTCATTAATAATTGCTAGTGTTGAATTTTCAACTTCGAGATTTTCAATAGAAATAATGAGTGTTGAATTTTCTATTTCAAGATTCTTATTTATGTTTCTTAATTTTTCTAATTCTTCCGTTAGTAATAAATTTTCTAAAGAATCATTTTCTAGTTTTTCTTTTTCATCTTTTAAACTTTTATTAATAATAATTAAATTTGAATTTTCAATTTTAAGATTTCTATTGGTCTTAATTAATTTTTCTAATGAAATTTTTAGTTTAATAAAATCTTCTTTAATAATTTCATTATCTTCATATAGACAATTATAAGCTTCTTATAATTCATGATGTTCTTCATTAATATTATCTAGAGTATGTGTGACAAATGAAGTACTAGGTAATTAGTGTTCAGAATTTACCTCAGATCTTGGTGATGAGTCATTATCTACCATTAAACATAGATTTACAATTTCCTCAGTTTGCTTAGCAATTTCTTCTTCGTCACTTAGATCCCAACCTTCCTCAGCTACTAGTACTTTGTTATTGACTAGTTTTAGACAGTCCTTTTTAAAATACCCAGTGTCGACGCCGGGTTTTCTTCTCGCGTGTCCTTTTCCAATTTTAGCCTTTTGGTTTAGATGATTTTTGGAAAAGGTCGGCATTGAGGTCGACGGGGTTTTGAAAGATCGTTTTTATGATGAGCCAATTAACCAGAGTCGCCAGTTGGTATATTTGAAATGGATGTACCAACTCATCCGAGTTTTCGCTCTTTTGTAAATCGCTGGCTCATATGTGACTCCGAATTAATTTGGTCTGCGAATTGAGATTCATAGAGTTCGGGGGCTTGCTTAAGTGAGGGGAAGGTGTTAGGCACCCCTCGACTTCCGTGAAATACGGTTACCAGCAATCTTAATGCTTTCCTATCCTTTAATTCATGAATATGTGTATGTAGGTGCGCGCGTGTGTGTATGTGTGCCTATGTGAATGTTTGTGGTGAGTTTGTATGAAAGAGTCATTTGGATTTTAGGGAAAATCGTGTTTTAATTTGAGTATGCTTCGGAATGTCTTTTCGGTATACCCGAGAAAGCTTTATTCGTTATGAGAAAGGTTTTGATTTTAATTGTCAAAACTATGAGATTTTCATTGAGTGTCGTTTTGGCAAAACAAGAGTTTTAAACCTTCGTCAAAATAGGAATCGAGATCTATACGTTGCTTTCGTGAAACGATCGGGCAATTTCTAGAATCTCTTTCACCCTATGCACAAAGATTTAATAAAATGTTACTTATTTGCAAAATCATTTTGTGTGATATTTGAAAACGATTTTCTTTAGCTTTTTCGTTAGATAGGAATCGACATTCATTAACATTTCTCAAATTTTAACCTCCGTGATTCTAATATCCTACTTTGATTGATTTTATGAAAATCTTATCATTTAGCTTTGAAACCAATTTCGTGTCATAAATCAAATCAAGCATAAACACGCGTCGGGGCTATTCATGGGCATGTAAGCCATCAAAATGTCCCCTAACACCAACAATCACAAATTCCACTATTTCAGGGCCTTAAGCACGATTTCTCGCCTTAGCATCATTTTAAGGCCCGACGGTTACATGTTTACAACGAAGGATTACATTGTTCCTAAATACATACGTCAAAATTTGTCCATCATCGGATGCGGACCATGGTGTCACGCTCCTAGGAACTCACATCCACAATTTATCACAAACATCAAATAGATACAATAACATAACTAACAACGGATTGCTTAACGCCCCACAAGGATCCAAAATTAACAATCTACATAGATCAATTTCACCTAATGTATATATCGTTATGAACGAGCAAAACCTCACCCAATGGATATCATCGGATTATTAGGAAGAACTTTGTTCCGATGGAAACCCTCTCTAATAATTCCTAATCCATTGTTCCACAGTAATTTACATGAAATCTACATTTAATTCAATCAAATGACATAATAGGAATTGGTATAATAAAAGAGATTTCACCTTGCAATTGATATCCAAATGGATGTGAACTTGTGTATTGAATAGAAGAAGAAAGTATTATGTGATACAATCAAATCACAAGAATAATATTCCTCTCTTTTTTTCTCACTTTCTCTTCTATTTTTTGTTGCAAAATCTCACTATTTTCTCTCTATTTCCGTGCTTATGTTGCTGCTGGAATTTCCTTCTTCTCCCCAATTGCTGAAATTGCTCCCCCTCCTGTATGCTGCCCGAAGCGGCTTAAATAGGCTGGCTAGAGCCAGCCGCAGATCTATCTGCGGCTGGCCGCAGATGGATCTGCGGCTGGCCAGCTGGCACGCCTCCCATCGCACTCACAGCTGGTAGTGCTGATTTCCCGGTTTTCGTGCTGGCGCACACCACTTGGCCGCCAGATCTATCCGCGGCTGGCGGGCCTGACTTTCTCGATTTTCGTGCCACGCCTCAATTTTCGCGCCGCAACGTCGGTTTTCGTTGACAGGCTCGTGTTCTGCAGTCCGGGAATTTCCGGGAGACGTGCCACCTCATCCGGGAATGCCAAATTCGGATAGCCCTGCTATCATGTCGATTTCGGCTGCAAATTATCATGGTGGCGTCGAGTGTCCGTACTTTTCCCATCTTTTGCTCTCGCAGGCCGATCTACTTGACGAATTTGCCCTCCTGTCACGGTTAGTATACGAAGTGCAAAATTTGGGTGTCTACAGCTGCCCCTCTTTATCATGTTTATGAAATGTTAAATGAAATGAACAGGATAAAGAATAGACACTCGATGCATGAATGACAGTGCATAAGAATTGACAATACATACATGATGCAACACATACAACTTATGATGCAACGGAAGATGTAAGGCATACAACATATTCGTAAAGGTGTCAATGCACATCAATCCCTAACCTGTCGCTCGTCTCGTAATCGCCGGGTCTCGTATCCGGTCGATTGTCCTGTGAGTGCCGGGTCTTGTATCCGGTCACCCCTCTGGTAATCACCTTATTCCATCCCATTGCCATCAAAGGAAGTTATTCTCCTGACTAGCTTTGAAGGGCATCCTTGGAGTTCGTCCTCGCACATCGTTCTTGGAAACCATCGCTTTTGACTCTGATAGGCTAGGACCTTAACACCTAACCTGCATGGATCACGTACAGAATTATCATCTATTCAATGTATGTGACACACAACATTAAAATGTAAATTTGATGAAAAATGACCCCTGTACAGTCTTTTGATATGGTTTCCACAGGTGTCATCGGTTATCGGGGCCGGGTTTCGTCGTCGGTCACCCATCTCGTAATCGCCGTTATCGTCGCCGGTCGATCGTCTCGTCGGGGCCGGGTATCGTCGCCGGTCACCCATCTCGTAACCCCCGGTTATCGTCGCCGGTTGGTTTTATCTGTCGGAGCCGGTTATCGTCGCCGGACATCCATCTCGTGATCGCCGGTTATCGTCGCCGGTCGATCGTCATGTCGGGGCCGGGTATCGTCGCCCCGGTCACCCATCGCGTAACCCCCGGTTATCGTCGCCGGTTGGTTATCTTGTCGGAGCCGGTTTATCGTCGCCGGACATCCATCTCGTGATCGCCGGTTATTGTCGCCGGTCGATCGTCATGTCGGGGCCGGGTATCGTCGCCGGTCACCCATCGCGTAACCCCCGGTTATCGTCGCCGGTTGGTTATCTGTCGGAGCCGGTTATCGTCGCCGGACATCCATCTCGTGATCGCCGGTTATCGTCGCCGGTCGATCGTCATGTCGGGGCCGGGTATCGTCGCCGGTCACCCATCTCGTAACCCCCGGTTATCGTCGCCGGTTGGTTATCTTGGATCTCAGCCCTTCCCAGGGTTTGTTGTTTTTTGTCTTTTTCTTTTTCTGGATTTCAGCCCTTCCCAGGGGTGCTCACCATCTTGTTGTGGTTCGGGTGGATCTCAGCCTTTCCCAGGGTTTGTTGTTTTTTTGTATTTTTTCTTTTTGTGGATATCAGCCCTTCTCAGGGTTGCTCACCATCTTGTTGTGGTTCGCGTGGATCTCAGCCCTTCCCAGGGTTTTGTTGTTTTTTGTCTTTTTTTTCTTTTTGTGGATATCAGCCCTTCCCAGGGGTGCTCACCATCTTTGTTGTGGTTCGCGTGGATCTCAGCCCTTCCCAGGGTTTGTTGTTTTTTGTCTTTTTCTTTTTGTGGATATCAGCCCTTCCCAGGGGTGCTCACCATCTTGTTGTGGTTCGCGTGGATCTCAGCCCTTCCCAGGGTTTGTTGTTTTTTGTCTTTTTTTCTTTTTGTGGATATCAGCCCTTCCCAGGGGTGCTCACCATCTTTGTTGTGGTTCGCGTGGATCTCAGCCCTTCCCAGGGTTTGTTGTTTTTTGTCTTTTTTCTTTTGGTGGATATCAGCCCTTCCCAGGGGTGCTCACCATCTTGTCGTGGTTCGCGTGGATCTCAGCCCTTCCCAGGGTTTGTTGTTTTTTGTCTTTTTTTCTTTTTGTGGATATCAGCCCTTCCCAGGGGTGCTCACCATCTTGTTGTGGTTCGCGTGGATCTCAGCCCTTCCCAGGGTTTTGTGATTTTTGTCTTTTTTCTTTTGGTGGATATCAGCCCTTCCCAGGGGTGCTCACCATTCTTGTCGTGGTTTCGCGTGGATCTCAGCCCTTCCCAGGGTTTGTTGTTTTTTGTCTTTTTTTCTTTTTGTGGATATCAGCCCTTCCCAGGGGTGCTCACCATCTTGTTGTGGTTCGCGTGGATCTCAGCCCTTCCCAGGGTTTGTTGTTTTTTGTCTTTTTTCTTTTGGTGGATATCAGCCCTTCCCAGGGGTGCTCACCATCTTGTTGTGGTTCGCGTGGATCTCAGCCCTTCCCAGGGTTTGTTGTTTGGATACCAGCCCTTCCCAGGGATCACTGATTGGTTGGATATCAGCCCTTCCCAGGGGTCATTGATTGAGTGAATTTTTTTATTTTTTTTTTTTTTTTTTTTTTTTTTTTTTTTTTTTTTTTTTTTTTTTTTTTTTTTTTTTTGAAATGGGATATGTGATCGGCTTCATGTCCTGGATCACCCCCCAACATCGTCCATATATCATGCCGCAAAAGCCATCACAGTCTGATCATTTGTGAGGTTGAAAGCGACGCGCTTGTACTTTCTTGAGATTTTCATTTTGATCTTACCTGCATGCATGAAAAAGATGTTATGCAGGATCTGGCAGACATGTTATGGACAGATGCATGTGCACAACATATGTTTAGATAGAAATGACCCCTATTCAGTCAAATGATACTATTCGACAGTCGTCATTGCTTGCCAACATTTGATTGGATCACGCCTCGTTGTGAAGTGTAGTTTCTAGACTTCAATCCTGGTCTGGTGCTCTGTCTTTTCTTGGTCGTCTTCATTTCATCGAGTTGAGGCAGTCTGTTTCGCTTTCTATGATGATCGGACAGCTATGTCGACTCCTTGGCCTTTTGATCATTTCTTGACGGCCGATATGCTGCTGTCCAGCATTATATCATCCTTGTATATGCTCATGCACGTGGATCATTTGGATGTCGAGGCAGTGATAGTCAGGATTGGGGAGATGCCCAATGACGAGAAGTTCTGTGCAGCCTCGGCTTCCTTCCACTTCACGATTCTTAACTGCCCCTGCCTTGGCGCGTGTTTTTGCCAAGACTTTCTTTTGAAAACTCGCGATACTGACCGTGCTGAGTTATCCACAGCTCTGCAAGATCCTGCATATCAGATGACTAACAGATGCCAAAACTTGAAGGCTTGGGCCGTTAGTGTTAGCTCAACACAAAGATATTATAATCTCGACAAAAATGCAGTTAAAGCACATGAAATTGAATATCTGTTGATCGCACAATCTAGCAAGTTGTGAACCGTGAATGTACTAGATTGGATATTTTTTGTTTTTTTTTTTTTTTGTTTTTTTTTTATTATTATTATTACTCTTTTTTTTTTCTCGTGAGTTGATGATTTTCTATTTGACGAGTTATGAAATCGTAAGAACACCTTCAAGCATTCATGGTCATTGTACGTGAGTAAGGTCGACTTCAAAAGAACTACCTTCCCTTGTCAAAGGTATCCTGTCTTCATTCTCGACAAAGTTTTTAGCAGGATTGACGTCATATGACAAATGCACTGTGCGATGCAGCACTCAGTAGGGGTTTTCTCTTCTATGACTTCTTGTTTAAGGCCGAGAATTTTTTTTTATCTTTTTCTTTTTATTAGCCCACTTCACTTGTCTCGTTTTCTTAGGCTATTCAAAGTTACCCATTTAACGAGTTTTGGACCAATGACTCCCGAACCAGACGATTTTGGGGCATTAGGTGTACAGACACCCCTTCGGGTTTATTTACTCGAGTAACAAAGGCCACGGTTCGAGACAAGCTGGTGGTCTGCCCCATTCATTCTTTGCTTGACCTTGCGCAAGATTCGTTTTCTTAGGCTTGAGTTACCCATGTAGCGAGTGTTAGGCCGGTGACTCCCGAACCAGACGGCTTTTAGGGCACCAGATGCAGAGACACCCCTCAGGCTTAATTACTCGAGTAACCCATGCCACGATTCGAATCTGCTCGGGGCTCCTCTACTTTAATGCTCGTTTTCTTAGGCTCTGAGTTACCCATGTAACGAGTGTTGGGCCAGCGACTCCCAAACCAGATGGCTTTAGGGCACCAGGTGTAGAGACACCCCTCGGCGCTTTAATTACTCGAATAAACCCCTGCCACGATTCGAGACATTAGCTTGATAATCATTTATCGTCTGAACTCTCTGATATTGATAATTATTGACTCTCTGACTACGTGTTAATCGCCCATTAACATTGTCATAGTTTTTATACCCCACAACTGAAAGTTTGTGCAAATGCAAAGTGAAGGTTGTCACATGAGGTCGATTCTGCTGCAAACGTTGCTTTGAATTAAGGCTTTGTACCTGATCAAAAGGTTGAATAGCCTTCTTCGTCTAATCATACTCACGATCGTGCTCCACGGTTTGCTTGTCCAGAGTGAGTCCGATTCCGCTGAAGTCAAATAAAATCCCCCCTCACGCGGGTCCTTGTATCCCGGGAAAACTATGCTTGACAAATGCCAGATGATCGTACCGTTTATGATTGACATGAGGTAGCAGTTGATGATGATGGTGCATGTTGACGGGATTGTTGCATGGGTGCCAACTTGCACGTTCATCATTTCCTGGGTAGTTGACAAATGCCCCAGTGTTAAGTTGCTTTTCTTGTGATCTCCCTCATACTGGTTGCATTGATATCTCGTTGGGCTGACAAAAGATCCGGTCCTTTGACTTGTTGAAAGGCTTGGGGGATTTTTTGATTTTTTTGATTTTTGATTTTTGATTTTTTTTTTTTTTTTTTTTTTTTTTTTTTTTTGGTGGTCGAATTTGCCCCTACTCCGGTTCTCTGTGATTGTTAGGGGTTCTGATGTTTGATGGCTATGGTTTGATCCAAGTTGGGTTTGGGTTTGTCTTCGACCCATCCTTTGATCTCGTCAGGGATATTGTCGATATGTGTCTCGCCCTGCTCAATCCCCATCAGATCGAAATCTAGCTCTATACCAAAATCGTGACCCTCCTTCAAATATTGGCCCTATCGCTTGCCAGGCTAGAATGCCTCAAATCGGGGTACCTGATGCACGGTCCATCCAACTGGCCACGGTGAGGTCAAGCAATGGAGCTCATTAGGAGGTGCATGGATCACATTGGTATGGATCTAACATTGATGGCATTTCCTGACATGAGTATCGCAATCAGTTTTCATGGTTAGCCCGTAGCGACCCGTTCACACGCTTTTCTTTGCAAAAGTGCTCTATTCATATGGGCTCTGCACACATTGCCATGTACTTCGTTCATTAATGTGTGGGCTTCTTCGGCTTCCAGATATCTCAGCAGTCCCGTAGCTTAGGAAGAAATTCACTGCCCCTCTTTGGATTCTCTTTCCCTGGTCAGATCTGCATTTTCGGGAGAGGAGCTGTCTCGAAGGAACTTTTTAATGTTTTGATACCAAGCCCATTCAGGAGGGGTGTCACTATGGGAGATCTCTCCGATCTGATCATCATAGGCCGGACAAGTCTGTACCACAATTCTCAGGGCTAATCTCAGTCCTAGGATGCATCCCTCGTATTCGGCCGTATTTGTTGGAGTGGGCAGAACTGTAATTTCATGGCTACAGGCTTCTGCCATTTGGATGGATGGAGTATGGACTTTATGGCCTCTCAGTTGGATCCTAGGGGCAATCTCACAAAACAAACAAGGGCCGTAGTATTAGCACTGTGCCAGCTACAAATTGGCAGATGCATGTCAAACACTGATGCCTGATTATTATTCATCATTTTTTTTCTTTTTCTTCTTTTTTCTTTTCTTTTTCCCCTTTTTCGAATATGCCCCTACTCCGGGTTCCTTGTGATCGTTATGCCATGCTTTCACGGCTCTCTCAATCTTATCCTGCAAAAACAAGGTCAGTGTTTGATGACAGGATAGTTATTTAGAAGTTTTAGAAAACCCTGGTTCGTGGCACGGATTGCCTTCCTGCAAAAACCATGTCAGTATTCTCTTTATATGTGCAGGTGATGTAATCACGTGATACAGGACATATTTATTTACGATGATGTCGGTATGACAGTTGTATGTCATTTACATGACATTTATTTATTTGACTGAACGATAAAAGAGCATGAAGAAGCTTCCCTTTCGTTAGGTTTATCAGAGGCTTGACCTACCCTAGGGTTACTCTCACGGGCTTTTCGGCATGAAGGTCCCCAAATCTTCGCAATCTACTCGTCTGAATCCTTTCGATTGGAGCGGATATGGGTGGTGCGTTTCCTGAGCCAATCTCCGGGGAGCAGCCCTTCGAGTCCAGTAATAAGCAACCGACAGGTTCGCCTCAGGAGGATGAGGTACTCTCTCAACATACATTCCCATTCATCGTCCTCACCGTATGCAAATGATTACTTTAAAGTAAAGCAATTCCATTCAATCATTCATTCATTGGACCAAAAGGCACACATTCACACACAACAATAAGTTAAAACCAAGTCAAAATATCGCACGTACATACACATTCATGAATTTTAAAGGATAGGACAGCATCAAGATTTGAACGCGGCTTAAGCCCTCTAATGTTCCCCAGCAGAGTCGCCAGCTGTCGACGCCGGGTTTTCGCTTCGCGTGTCCTTTCCAATTTTAGCCTTTTGGTTTAGATGATTTTTGGAAAAGGTCGGCATTGAGGTCGACGGGGTTTTGAAAGATCGTTTTTATGATGAGCCAATTAACCAGAGTCGCCAGTTGGTATATTTGAAATGGATGTACCAACTCATCCGAGTTTTCGCTCTTTTGTAAATCGCTGGCTCATATGTGACTCCGAATTAATTTGGTCTGCGAATTGAGATTCATAGAGTTCGGGGGCTTGCTTAAGTGAGGGGAAGGTGTTAGGCACCCCTCGACTTCCGTGAAATACGGTTACCGCAATCTTAATGCTTTCCTATCCTTTTAATTCATGAATATGTGTATGTAGGTGCGCGCGTGTGTGTATGTGTGCCTATGTGAATGTTGTGGTGAGTTTGTATGAAAGAGTCATTTGGATTTTTAGGGAAAATCGTGTTTTAATTTGAGTATGCTTCGGAATGTCTTTTCGGTATACCCGAGAAAGCTTTATTCGTTATGAGAAAGGTTTTGATTTTAATTGTCAAAACTATGAGATTTTCATTGAGTGTCAGTTTTGGCAAAACAAGAGTTTTAAAACCTTCGTCAAAATAGGAATCGAGATCTATACGTTGCTTTCGTGAAACGATCGGGCAAATTTCTAGAATCTCTTTCACCCTATGCACAAAGATTTAATAAAATGTTACTTATTTGCAAAATCATTTTGTGTGATATTTGAAAAACGATTTTCTTTAGCTTTTTCGTTAGATAGGAATCGACATTCATTAACATTTCTCAAATTTTAACCTCGTGATTCTAATATCCTACTTTGATTGATTTTATGAAAATCTTATCATTTAGCTTTGAAACCAATTTCGTGTCATAAATCAAATCAAGCATAAAACACGCGTCGGGGCTATTCATGGGCATGTAAGCCATCAAAATGTCCCCTAACACCAACAATCACAAATTCCACTATTTCAGGGCCTTAAGCACGATTCTCCGCCTTAGGCATCATTTTAAGGCCCGACGGTTACATGTTTACAACGAAGGATTACATTGTTCCTAAATACATACGTCAAAAATTTGTCCATCATCGGATGCGGACCATGGTGTCACGCTCCTAGGCTCACATCCACAATTTATCACAAACATCAAATAGATACAATAACATATACTAACAACGGATTTTGCTTAACGCCCCACAAGGATCCAAAATTAACAATCTACATAGATCAATTTCACCTAATGTATATATCGTTTATGAACGAGCAAAACCTCACCCAATGGATATCATCGGATTTATTAGGAAGAAACTTTGTTCCGATGGAAACCCTCTCTAATAATTCCTAATCCATTGTTCCACAGTAATTTACATGAAATCTACATTTAATTCAATCAAATGACATAATAGGAATTGGTATAATAAAAGAGATTTCACCTTGCAATTGATATCCAAATGGATGTGAACTTGTGTATTGAATAGAAGAAGAAAGTATTATGTGATACAATCAAATCACAAGAATAATATTCCTCTCTTTTTTTCTCACTTTCTCTTCTATTTTTGTAGCAAAATCTCACTATTTTCTCTCTATTTCCGTGCTTATGTTGCTGCTGGAATTTCCTTCTTCTCCCCAATTGCTGAAATTGCTGAACCCTCCTGTATGCTGCCCGAAGCGGCTTAAATAGGCTGGCCAGAGCCAGCCGCAGATCTATCTGCGGCTGGCCGCAGATGGATCTGCGGCTGGCCAGCTGGCACGCCTCCCATCGCACTCACAGCTGGTAGTGCTGATTTCCCCGTTTTCGTGGCTGGCGCACCCACTTGGCCGCAGATCTATCCGCGGCTGGCGGGCCTGACTTTCTCGATTTTCGTGCCACGCCTCAATTTTCGCGCCGCAACGTCGGTTTTCGTTGACAGGCTCGTGTTCTGCAGTCCGGGAATTTCCGGGAGACGTGCCACCTCATCCGGGAATGCCAAATTCGGATAGCCCTGCTATCATGTCGATTTCGGCTGCAAATTATCATGGTGGCGTCGAGTGTCCGTACTTTTCCCATCTTTTGCTCTCGCAGGCCGATCTACTTGACGAATTTGCCCTCCTGTCACGGTTAGTATACGAAGTGCAAAATTTGGGTGTCTACACCCAGGTTGGTTGCATTCAAATCATGTATTTGAATTTTCGTTGAAGTTGGCATTTCGGAAGTTGTTATTATTATTTGCTTTGAAATTTCCTCCTTGTGCTTTTGGCCTGAAGACTTGTTTGCCTTTGAAATTATTGAAGTTGTTGTTTGTTTTTAGAAAGCCTTTGCCATATTTTTTGGCTTTGCTTTGGATTACTCTCATGAGTTTCCTTGATAACAGGGCAACTTTATTATTATCTAAACTCATGAGTTCTTCATTTAGCTCCTCATCATCGCTTTCTTGATTTACAAGTAGAGCTTTGAAAGCAATTCCTTTCTTCTTGAGGTCTGTATCTGATCCTGCTTTTTAGACTAACATGTCGACTTTGTGAGCACGAAGATTTCCAATGAGACTATCAAGAGGATAGACAGTTAGATCTTACATTTCCTTGATGGCTGTAACTTTCATTTTCCATACGGATGGAAGAGGTTTGAGAATCCTTCTGTTTTTCTCATTAGTTTTGTATGCCTTCCCTAGTTGTTCCAGCTCATCAATGATTCTGAAAAAACGTGTTTCCATATCAATGATCTTTTCACCTTCTTCCAACTTGAAACTTTCATATTCTTGGATTAGAGTATCTTTTCTAGTGTCTTTGGTATGATTGGTTCTTTCATAGGTTACAATCAATTTTTCCCAGATTTCTTTTGTATTCTTATAGTTGCTAACTCTTTTGTACTATTTTTCAATAAAGAAGCACTAGTCAATACTTGTTCAAAACTCTGGAAGTTATATCCATAGCCTCTTCATCTTCAGTGGTAAACTCATCAACATCCTTCTCGACTATTTTTTCACCGTCAATTTTTATGGGAATTTTTACACCTCGTTTTATTGTCATCCAAACTTTGATTCCTTGTGATTTGGTATAGATTTTGAATCTGTTCTTCCAGGTGGTAAAATTTGTGCCATTAAACAGTGGAGGTCTGGACATTAATAGTCCTTCTCCGCAACCCGTAGCATTGTAGGCCATAGATGGATTTACTCTTAGATATATCTGTTATCACTTAACAAACAAGTTAAAAAGCACCGCTCTGATACGAATTGAAAGTCCAATAATAATTTAGAAGGGGGGTTGAATAGATTATTATTGTTTTAAATATTGATCTTACGCCTCTTTGAATTTTTAGTAAATTAATTTGCAGTGTCAGAAATTAATATGCAAGACAAAAAAAATTCAATTACATAATGTACAAAGATTTATCTGGTTCACAACATACATCCCGGGTATGTTGCTACGTCCAGTCTCAAGCTCCTCTCCAGGACTTGAGATCCTATTACTCCTAGTAATAAATATCCCTTTAACAGGCAGAGAAGCCTTTACAAAGTTTTAAAGCTAAACTTCTAACTATCCACAACTAACTATCTCGGATAGTAAGCTCTCAGCTCCCTCCTCAAGCTTAGTTGCACCTTTCCTTTGAGTTTAGTTCTACTTTATGATATGGTCTTGAAACGACAACCTCTTCTCACCTCACAAGTACACTAGAGACCCAATTCCCAGCTGACTTCTCTAAGACTCTGGTCTTGGTCAAAGAATTACTCGTCTTTCTCACAGGTACATAAAATACGCTAACGCTACCCTTTTCCTTTTTACAAAAGTTGAGAGAAAGATATGCTTCTATAACAAGCAGATATAAATCAGTACAAATATATAAAAGTTTAAATAACTTTTATATTTGATGCTTCTTAAATAAGCAGATAGCAATTAAAGATCAGATATATATAAAAGTTCAAAGACTTTTTATAATTAAATGAATGTGCTTTTTGTGTAAGCAGATATTTAATTTGTGTACAGTTATAAAAGTTGCTTCTGAATAAGTAAATATGTAATTTATTGCAGATTTATAAAGGTTTTATTTTTTCTTTTATAAATAAAGAATGGTGTTTCTATGTTTAAATAGATGTAAGTTTAATTTTAGATATAAAAGTTTAAATAACTTTTATAGTGAGTGATATGCTTCTTTTTGAGCAGATAAATTCACTGAAATTTGTGATATAAAAGTTTAAATAACTTTTATATTACGTAACAAGTATTTAAGAACAAATGACTTTATGTACAAAATACTTGTGATGACAAATATCAAGTATAATATATTAATCAATTAAATAATACTTGATATAACAAATAAATTTGTTTAACTCAAAAATATATATAACAATATATTTTATCTATTATGTGAATATTAAATAAGGCCACTTAGAACTTCAAATACCGTTCAAATGGTTATTATTGTTTAAGGAATATCGTTAAATAGCGGTATCTAAAACTGACCAAATTTAAAGTTTCACAATTGATATTTATATAAATATTTTCGATAGATCACATATGATTTTAAATACCGGTCGAAGAGATTTTCGAATTGTTTCAGTATTTAATTAATGATCTACTTTACGATTTTTATATAAATAAATTATATCAATAAACGATCATTTAGAACTTCAAACACCGTTTGAATGATATTCTTGTTTAAGGAATACCTTCAAATAGCGGTATCTGCAATTGATCTCTTAATTGATAAGAATAGATGAAATATATATATATATATATATATATATATATATATATATATATATATATATATAACTGTCTGTGTGTGTATACCAATTTATATTTTTATATCTATAAATATAAACAGATATGAGATAATATAAATAAATCAATTCAATAACTTATCTCAAAAATACTTTGACCAATTTTTCTCTTCAAAAATCAGAACTTGTAGAAGAGAATAGAAACTTTTTAGAGAGAGAGTATGTAGATAAAGAGAGTATAAGCTTTTATTAATCTTAGAAATTGGCAATTTGAAAACTAAAGAGAGTTTTCCTATTTATAGGAAATATTGTGCCGATGGCATACTTGAAATTTTTGGAAGTTATTTAAAATAAACGGCTTAGATGGTTTTCTTTAAAAAAATGAGAGGCTTGGATTTTTCTGCAAAGATTTCATACAGATTTGCCCATCAGATTCTAAAAATTAGCCTCGCACAAATAAAGCATTTAATGCTAACACATGATAACCTTTTCTTTCATTTGAAAGCAACGGCCAGACAAGCTAAGCCTTAAAAGAATTATTACTCCAATTAAAACGTATGGGCCCCACTAACATAACATTCATTTTTTCAAGTTTTCAAATGCTCCAACATGTATTCGGTCGAAGCTAGCAAATATGTTAAGCTTTGTAAATAAACTTACGGGTCCCACAAACAAATTAAACCCATTCCAAGCTTTTAATTTACAGACTCCATTCGGATGAAACAAAGGCTTAGGCATTCTTTTAGGTTTTTATTAAAAATAGCTTATATATATCATATATTTATTCTTAAAGCATTTAGTGAAGAGAAATTATTTTAGGAAAAATAGGAATTCACCTTGCCTTAGGAAATGTTGCTATTTGAATTAATCTTTCTAACACTTGATATTTATCTAGGTCAAGAAAAATATTAATTCAATTGAGATGAAAAATATTTTTAGTTAAGATAAATAAGATAGTTAAAAACAATATTAATAAATAAAACCTATGGAAAGGATTCTATCGTTTAATTATTCTTTTTCCTAATTTATTGTTATCATCAAAATATTACATAAAAGTTGGAGACCTATCAAATGTCAAATTTTAAATTTTCTGCAACAGATATAAATTAGACAGGTAAGGCTGTTTGCTTTAACTTTAGATACAATCAGACAGGTTACCCTGTCTGGATTAGTATATTTCTCAGAGACGAACTAAAAGTGCAGAACATAAACGAGTAGACTAAACAAGATAATAAAGATAAATCAAACCAAGATTTTTTACGTGGTTCAGCCCTTAACCGCTAACCAATGGCCTAATCCACGTCCATTACAATTAGTATTGGTGACTCTTTTTATTAAACTTTTAAAACTCAATTACAAAGAAAAAACTCCCTGTTCAACATAGCTTCACACTGTGGACACCACTGCCCATTTGCACCTCTACAACCCTTGCACCTCTGCAACCTTGAAGGCTCTCTTTGAACAGACCATATCCACTATTGGATCAATCAAGCCTAACAGTGCTTGGATTCAGAATACAAAGAATTTTAAATACAATTTGCTCTTAATTTCCAGTGAAGAAGAATTAATAAACAATACAATATATAGCTGAAAATAACTTTTGATAGGTTTGGAACTTTGTCTGCTATTTCTTCAAGAGCGTTGAAACTAATATTAGCTTCCATTGTGTTCCTGTTTAGCCAAAGCAGATATATATATATATATATATATATATATATATATATATATATATATATATATATATATATATATATATATATATCGAGGACCTAATGGCTATAAAGAATTTGTTAGCATAAAATCTCGTACCACAATTCGTATATCTCAGCTAATTAATACTAACAGATATAATAAAATAGTTGTTAGCATAAAAGATAAGTCTAACTGGAATATCACATAATCTTAGCAGTTTGGTTTATCCAACGAGAAAGATATTTATATCCCTTAACAGTTATTCTGAAATATAAAGAATTCAAAACAGATTAAATAGCATAATATCAGGAGAGAAGTAATTTAAATGAAATACTCAACAGATTGTCCAATCAACTTGATTTTCATTAAAAGACTCCTCTTAAAAAATATATCTAAATAATATATCTAAATTTAATCAGGATATATATATTCAGCAATACTAACACCATTTGAATTTATCAACTTATGGACTGTTTAAACAAGATTAGACCGAACAAAAAAAAATCAACAAATTAAATAATGAATTAAAATCAGCCCAAGCAAATTTAAATAAGGAACAATTACATATTATAGTACATTTTTAGAAATAATTACAACAATAGTGCATAGATAAAATAATTACAAAAGTAATACATTTTTCATATTTATTTACAAAATTAATGTACATTAGGATTCCTTTAATTTAGGTGGGTCAATCGCCATAAATCGAACCGAATTTGGATTGACTTACGGCAAAACTGGAAAGTTTAGGCATTAGCCCACGTTATATTCCCAATTCATATTACAGGAGGGTCCATTTGTTATTATATATACAGGAACATGACTCACTAAGCTACAAAACTTAAGAAGTTTTGAGGAGTGTCATAATCCCTTATGAATTCGGTTTTATCTTGTTTTTCAACAGCAGCCGCTGCTCCATCCCATCTCATGCAATCCCATATGGATTCGGTTTTTAAACTCTTATGGTGTACATCTATCTATCTATCTATCTTGTTTATAGAAAAATTTTCATTAGTGGAAGGGATGGTTATGTTTTGCGCTTTTACGGAGGATAGCAAGTTGAAATGTAAAGCAAAACTAGTCTAGTAGTAGTAGTAGTACATGATAAAGCTAGTCTAGTAGTAGAGTACATGAGTATATATATTTGATAAAGGCCTGTGCTTCATATCCTTGGTCAGACTATGTCATGCTTTGTGATTTTTTCATAGTAAACTTTCATACCAAGGTAACCAAACCTTCATATCAAAGTAACCGAACCTTCATACTAAGGTAACCAATCCACCTCCACACCTGCAGTTTTTTCATAGTGCAGTTGGTAACCAAGCATTCATACCAAGGTAACCAAACCTTCATACCAAGGTAACCAATCCACCTCCACACCTGTAGTTTTTCATAGTGCAGTTGGTAACCAAACCTTTATACCAAGGTAACCAAACATTCATACTAAGGTAACCAATCCACCTCCACACCTACAGTTTTTTTATAGTGCAGTTGGTAACCAAACCTTCATACTAAGGTAACCAATCCACATCCACACTTGCAGTTTTTGCATAGTGTAGTTGGTAGCCAAACCTTCATACCAAGGTAACTAATTCAGTTTTATTAGGTTACTAATTTATATTGAATGTGATGCAGTTGGTAGCCAAACTTTCATATCTAGGTAACCAATTCAGTTTTATTAGGTTACCTTCATAGTGCAGTTGGTAACCAAACCTTCATATCAAGGTAACCAAACATTCATACCAAGGTAACCAAACCTTCATACTAAGGTAACCAATCCACCTCAACACCTGTGGTTTTTTCATATTGTAGTTGGTAACCAAACCTTTATACCAAGGTAACCAAACCTATATTTCTGTCTTTTGATTAATCTATTGATGGTCCTTCGGAAAGAATGATCCCGTATTATTGTTTTCCTTTGAATTAACTTATGGACAAGGTTATTTCTTTTTCTTTCTTTCTTTGTATTACTTTTTATAAAAATTTAGAATTCATGGTGTATGTTCGAACTTCGATCTCGTATTATTGCAGATTTCGATCTATTCGAACTTCGGCTACTCCGTATATTATATGTTCTTGCTCTTGAATTCTCTTTGCGTTGGTATCGGCGGCTTCTTCTTCTTCTTCGATTTGTTTTGGTTTCTAGATCGCAAAGTGTTGGGTATGACATGATTCTTTATTGGATTTGGATTTAGGTATTACCTAGTTCTTTATTGGATTTGGATTTAGGTATTACCTAGAATCCGTTTTGGTTTAAAGAAAGTTATCTTTCCTAATTATACTCAATTTAGTATTTCATATCCTATTTGGTTATGGAATTTCCTATGGCCTATAAATATAGGTGCTAGGATTTTGGAGAAGAGACAATTCAGAGACATTCAGATTCATTCAGAAGTATTCTAATTATTCTTTCTCTATCTTGTATTCTTCAAATATTTATTTAGTGGATTTCTTCTGTCTTCTTCGTGGGTTTTTTCCGATTTGGGTTTCCACGTAAAATCTTGTGTTATTGTCTTTATCTTTCTGCGTTGATTTATTGTGTTTGTCATAGTTTGTCATAACAAACTGGTATCAGAGCCTGGTTATTATCAATCCATACTATGGCATTGAGTTCGACTTCATCAACGAAATTTGATATTGATAAATTCGATGGGAATATTAGTTTCAGTCTTTGGCAGGTTCGGATGAAGGCTGTTCTTACTCAGCAATGCTTGAAAAAAATCCATTGTAGGGAAGCCAGTGAAGCCTGTAGATATGTCTGATACGGATTGGGAGACGAAGAAAGCTAGTAAGATGTCTGAGTCAGAATGAGAAACTATGGATGATAAAGCACTTTCGACAATTCAGTTGTGCTTTTTGAATGATGTGTTGCGAGGCTTGTTTGGAGAGATCAGCATGGATCATGGAGTTACTGTTGTCCATTGTGATAGTCAGAGTGCTATACACTTGACTAAGGATCAGATATATCATGAGAGGACGAAGCATATTGATGTCAGGTATCATTTTGTTCGAGACATTGTTGAAGATGATGACATTAAGGTCTTGAAGGTTGGTACTATAGACAATCCAGCTGACATGTTAACGAAGGCGTTACCACATACCAAGTTTAAACATTATTTGGACTTGGTTAGTGTTCGATGCACTTGAGCTCTACATTTGAGAAGAGGAGAAAGTTCACTGTTTGTGTTATATTTGGAGGATTCAAGTCAAGGTGGAGATTTGTTGGGTATGACATGATTCTTTATTGGATTTGGATTTAGGTATTACCTAGTTCTTTATTGGATTTGGATTTAGGTATTACCTAGAATCCGTTTTGGTTTAAGGAAAGTTATCTTTCCTAATTATACTCAATTTAGTATTTCCTATCCTATTTGGTTATGGAATTTCCTATGGTCTATAAATATGGGTGTTAGGATTTTGGAGAAGAGACAATTCAGAGACATTCAGATTCATTCAGAAGTATTCTAATTATTCTCTCTCTATCTTGTATTTTCAAATATTTATTTAGTGGATTTCTTTTGTCTTCTTCGTGGTTTTTTTCCGATTTGGGTTTCCACGTAAAATCTTGTGTTATTGTCTTTATCTTTCTGCGTTAATTTATTGTGTTTGTCATAGTTTGTCATAACACAAAGATTTGGTAAATGCCGAATATGGCAGTTACTTCTCCTTGATTTCAGGTTTCATTATTTTTCCTTAATACATTCTTTTTGTAATTAATTTGTCCTTATTGCACGCTTTTTGCAATTATTTTATTTATGCACTAATTGTAATATCCCAGATATTTCGAAAATTTAAAATAAGAATTTAATAAATAAAATTTTTATTAAGGGATGAAGTAGATTTGGACATATATGTATATATGTGTTTCATATAATGTGAAGTATGTGATTTTGTGTAATAGATTAAATGTGTATATATAGATGTGAAATATATACATATATTGGGTAAAATTAATTAATTAATTAATATTAATTGATTAAGATTAAATTGAAATTATATTTTCACGTAAGTACTATTCACGTGATCACTATTCACGTGAGTACTATTCACGTGATCACTATTCACGTAAGTACTATTCACGCAATCACTATTCATGTAGGTACTATTCACGTGATCACTATTCACGTAGGTACTATTCACGTGGGTACTATTCACGTGATCACTATTCACGTGGGGACTATTCACGATAAAAACGCTTTCTTCGATTTTCAAATTACGTCATAGCGTTTATATGAGGTTACGAGGTGTAATATCTAATAGAAATTCTCAAAAGAAAAGAATTAGCTTTTTTTCCGGCTAATCGATCAAAATACGAAAGTTAATTGTGTATAATACGAAATATTATACGAGTAGAATGCGAGTATAATATGAAATATTATACGAGTAGAATGCAAGAATAATACGAGCTGGACACGAAAATTATACGGTATAAATACGAAATTACTATTCATACGAAAGTATTATTCATATGAAAATACTATTCATTTATACGAAAAGTCGAATTTGGAGAAAAAGTTAACAAAAGTTAACTAACTAAGTTATTTAGCAAATAAGTAAAGAAAAACTAAATTAAACTAATTAAATCCTAATTAAGGGTTAAGTTAGATAAGTTTAAGGGGGTCAATCTTCGTGATATATAATCGACCAATCGTAGCAAAGAATGATGTAAGCATGATGTAGCATGACATAAGGCTCAAAGAAGCACAAAAGATGATGTAAACATGATGTGGCATGACATAAGGTCCAAAGAAACACGAAGGTGATGTCATCATAATGATGTCACAGGTACTAAGGTGTAATTAATGAGGTACCAAAGTGTAATAAGCAAAGCCTTTAATGTGCAATTAATGAAACTTGGTTTTTCTGTAAATAGAGAGCTCTCCATTCATTATTTTCATACATTTCAAGAGTTAGAGTTACTCTACACAAATAATTTGAGAGCTATAGTGAGAGAAAAAAAATATAATATATAGATATATATTACTTCGAAGCATAAAAGTGTTACGCGATTGGAAGTAAAGCTAGCAACTACAAGAGGTATTACTCTAGTGGTTATTATTTTCATTCTTCTATATATTTACAAGCAGTTATAATGCCCAAATTATTTTAAGTAAATAGTATAAAAGTCCTATTTACAAGCAATTATAATGCCCAAATTATTTTAAGTAAATAGTACAAAAGTCCTATTTACAAGCAGTTATAATGCCCAAATTATTTTAAGTAAATAGTACAAAAGTCCTATTTACAAGCAGTTATAATGCCTAAATTATTTTAAGTAAATAGTATAAAAGTCCTATTTACAAGCAGTTATAATGCCCAAATTATTTTAAGTAAATAGTATAAAAGTCCAGAATAATATTCTGAAGATTTTAGAAGTGTTAGTAAGCTCATGAAGTGTCGGGACATTATAAAATATGGAATAGAGTTATATAAACCAATAATTGACGTCATTATGTGGCTAATTGGTATATTATTACAAATGATATTGTGTAGGCTATTTGAAGAGCATTATAACGTAAGTTGTAAGCAGCGCTTAAGGCAAGTTTCCTAACTTATACAAACTTTATATTGCGCAAGTTTCTAATATCATTCAATTATATT
The DNA here is from genome assembly GCA_034770075.1 of Aralia elata. Taxonomy (NCBI): domain Eukaryota; kingdom Viridiplantae; phylum Streptophyta; class Magnoliopsida; order Apiales; family Araliaceae; genus Aralia; species Aralia elata. The sequence continues at coordinate 72,822,690 of CM068385.1, forward strand.
CTTATGAATGATATATGATGTATTGAAGCTTTAATTTACCCAAAGCTTATGTTGTGTGAATTTTAAACTTATGCAATCCTTGTATTTGTACAAGTTGTCCAAACTATGTTAAACTGCAAAATCCCATGTTTGGTTATGGAATTTCATTTGTTATATGAAATTCATCTTATGATGTGAAATGATTTATAAAAGAGAGTTAGTTATAAATGATGGGATACGAATTAAAAGTTTGTGTTGAGCAAGGAGCAAGATAAGATTAGGATTATGTGGGTTTTAAATTGAGGACTCATGTAAGTGGCTGAGTTGTACGATTCCTTGTATGGGCGGGAAATTTGTGCTTGGTTTGAGAACCACTTAGCTTCCTATATCGATATAGTGGTTGAGTTGAACAATTTCTTGTATGGGCAAGAGATTTGTCCTTGGTCTAACAACCGCTTAGCTTCCTATATTGATTAGTTGCCGAGTTGACCAATTCCTTATATGGGTAGGGGATTGTGTTTGGTTCGACAACCACTTAGCTTCCTATATTGATAATCATTGGAACCTAGTGCCGCGTTGTTCGCTATATGTATGTTGAGAAGGTGATTCTTTTCTCATGTGTATAACGGATAGGTAGAGGATGTAAGATTAGGAGCGAGTTCTTAAAACTCATACTTATGATAAGTTCGTGACTCATAATCATATGGTACGTTTTTGAACCCCTCAGCGAATGGACGTCTTTGGTCTGACTAGGATAAGTTCCTAAACTCATATGATTGTGGTAAGTTCCTGAACTCATAATATGTGGTATGTTTGATGAACTATACTAGGGTATAGAAAAGTTGTGCATGAAGAAGTGAGGATTTTTTTTAGTATAGTAAGCTTTAAGGATGATAGAAATAGATAGAATTATTAAGCAATGAATCATTGGAGAAATTGAAGTTGATGGTGGAGGCATAGGTATTCCAAATCTTCTAGCTATGCTAGATCCTAAATCGTGCTTATATTCGCACTTATACGCCTTTGAAAAGTCTTATCATTTGTATGTCTATGCTACTTGATTCAGCTAGACAAAAATTGTTTTAAGATCAAAATGTATTTTAAAATCGTCAATGCACCATTGCAAAACATGGTGTTGAGATGATAAATGACGACATTCTAACACACTGTTACAACAGTGCAGCATTATGTCGTCCTATAAATGAATTTTAGTTATATGTACCGGTTTATGAAGTATGTCCATGCTAGTTGTGTTGGCTGGACAAAGCTTGTTTTGAAAACTTCAAAATGTATTTAATCATCACTTACCATTAGAGCCGTGGTGTGGAGATGATAAAATGAGGGAATCCTAACACACTGACTATAACAGTGCAGCATTATTACGTCCTTAAAATGATTTTTAGTTTACATAAACTGTTAAGAAAATCCTGTTGCTCATAGTGTTACTATGGTGAGACTCAAGAATCCATGTTTCAGTACAAGTTCTGTAAACAATACTTTTGAAATTGCAAGTTCTTGACATTCAAGAATTATTTTATGAAATGAGTCGATGCCATTTGTTTCGGCGAGACAAATATTATGATGATTTAATGAAATATTTTCTGGAATGTTTTTAAGCTGAGATGAACAACCCTAACAAATGGGTAATTTTTTTTATGTCGGGAAAAATCCGACTGCGCGCGCATAAAGTGTAGTAAGTGTTGTGCACGACACCGGGTACAATAGGTTGATCCCCTAACGTACCAATTTGATGGGATGTTTTACAATCTTTATGATTGTTAAAATATTCCTGAGATTTTTCAGTGGAATAACTGTTAAACCTCGTAGCAAGTTCATGGTCTTAATTATGACCACTCAGCATAATGTGAAAAGTTTTTAAAGGAATTTTTATTTTTTATTTGATGATTTGAGAAGTTTTTAAGGAATATTTTATTTCCTGTTTGTTCAAGCTACTTCACAATTATTGAACAATTGTTGAAGACTCCTGGAAAATATTTCACTATTTTAGAAGTTGAAAGTTTAGAAGATGTGAACTTCTTAGAGAAGAATGACTATAGAATGTGACGAATAAAGAGAAATCTTTAAAGAAGGAAAGAGTTTAGTTATTATTAAAGTGAGAATATAAAGGTTGATTTGAAAACCTAGTTTGGTAAATAAGATGATTGATTTAAAAACCTAGTTTTGATCAATAGAATGAACAAAAAAAATTAGTATGCTATAATTTCGAGGACGAAATTCTTAGAAGACGGGGTGAATGTGATAACCCAAAAATTTATGAGACTTATAAATAAGATCTCGAATAATTAAATAAAGGTTAAAGAATATAACCTAGATTTAAAAATAGAGGAGTAGAATGCATAGAGATGACTATGTCTTAATTTCGAGGACGAAATTCTTAAAATTTTTATTAAGGGATGAAGTAGATTTGGACATATATGTATATATGTGTTTCATATAATGTGAAGTATGTGATTTTGTGTAATAGATTAAATGTGTATATATAGATGTGAAATATATACATATATTGGGTAAAATTAATTAATTAATTAATATTAATTGATTGAGATTAAATTGAAATTATATTTTCACGTGATCACTATTCACGTAAGTACTATTCACGTGATCACTATTCACGTGAGTACTATTCACGTGCTCACTATTCACGTAAGTACTATTCACGCGATCACTATTCATGTGTGTACTATTCACGTGATCACTATTCACGTGGGTACTATTCACGTGATTACTATTCACGTGGGTACTATTCACGTGATCACTATTCACGTGGGGCCTATTCACGATAAAAACGCTTTCTTCGATTTTCGAATTACGTCATAGCGTTTATATGAGGTTACGAGGTGTAATATCTAATAGAAATTCACAAAAGAAAAGAATTAGCTTTTTTTCCGGCTAATCGATCAAAATACGAAAGTTAATTGTGTATAATACGAAATATTATACGAGTAGAATGCGAGTATAATATGAAATATTATACGAGTAGAATGCAAGAATAATACGAGCTGGACACGAAAATTATACGGTATAAATACGAAATTACTATTCATACGAAAGTATTATTCATATGAAAATACTATTCATTTATACGAAAAGTCGAATTTGGAGAAAAAGTTAACAAAAGTTAACTAACTAAGTTATTTAGCAAATAAGTAAAGAAAAACTAAATTAAACTAATTAAATCCTAATTAAGGGTTAAGTTAGATTAGTTTAAGGGGGCCAATCTTCGTGATATATAATCGACCAATCGTAGCAAAGAATGATGTAAGCATGATGTAGCATGACATAAAGCTCAAAGAAGCACAAAAGATGATGTAAACATGATGTGGCATGACATAAGGTCCAAAGAAACACAAAGGTGATGTCATCATAATGATGTCACAGGTACTAAGGTGTAATTAATGAGGTACCAAAGTGTAATAAGCCAAGCTTTTAATGTGCAATTAATGAAACTTGGTTTTTCTATAAATAGAGAGCTCTCCATTCATTATTTTCATACATTTCAAGAGTTAGAGTTACTCTACACAAATAATTTGAGAGCTATAGTGAAAGAAAAAAAATATAATATATAGATATATATTACTTCGAAGCATAAAAGTGTTACGCGATTGGAAGTAAAGCTAGCAACTACAAGAGGTATTACTCTAGTGGTTATTATTTTCATTCTTCTATATATTTACAAGCAGTTATAATGCCCAAATTATTTTAAGTAAATAGTACAAAAGTCCTATTCACAAGCAGTTATAATGCCCAAATTATTTTAAGTAAATAGTACAAAAGTCCTATTTACAAGCAGTTATAATGCCCAAATTATTTTAAGTAAATAGTACAAAAGTCCTATTTACAAGCAGTTATAATGCCTAAATTATTTTAAGTAAATAGTACAAAAGTCCTATTTACAAGCAGTTATAATGCCTAAATTATTTTAAGTAAATAGTATAAAAGTCCTATTTACAAGCAGTTATAATGCCCAAATTATTTTAAGTAAATAGTATAAAAGTCCAGAATAATATTCTGAAGATTTTAGAAGTGTTAGTAAACTCATGAAGTGTCAGGACATTATAAAATATGGAATAGAGTTATATAAACCAATAATTGACGTCATTATGTGGCTAATTGGTATATTATTACAAATGATATTGTGTAGGCTATTTGAAGAGCATTATAACGTAAGTTGTAAGCAGCGCTTAAGGTAAGTTTCCTAACTTACACAAACTTTATATTGTGCAAGTTTCTAATATCATTCAATTATATTCTTATGAATGATATATGATGTATTGAAGCTTTAATTTACCCAATGCTTATGTTGTGTGAATTTTAAACTTATGCAATCCTTGTATTTGTACAAGTTGTCCAAACTATGTTAAACTGCAAAATCCTATGTTTGGTTATGGAATTTCATTTGTTATATGAAATTCATCTTATGATGTGAAATGATTTATAAAAGAGAGTTAGTTGCCATTTGATTCGGCCTAACTCGATTTATGAGTTATTCCAGTCGGAATTTTATTGTTAATGATATGAATTGTAATAATTCTTGAATTGTGATAATTGATTGTGCCAAGTCAAAATTAAATAAATCTTGGGCAATTATTAGTATAGGTTGCACACTGTGCAACAATATGTTTTATGTGAATCAATAAGGTTATGATTGTACCCCGTACAATGATCTAATTGTTAAGCGTTAATTCCAATAACATGTTAGACCAATATTAGCACTTATGTGCTAAACCAAAGAAAGAAAGATTCTATTATTGAACAGTTGATGAGTTTAAAATTATGTTTATTCTTGAAAAATATTTAACGTAAAAGAAAAAAAATTTAATTCCTATTTATTTGAGCTGCTTCACAATTATTGTTCAATTGTTGAAGTTTTCATAAAGATTATTCTATTCATGAATGTTGTTTATTCACTGCTTATACTTACTGGGCAATTAAATGCTCACTCTTGCAAATTCTAAATTTTTACAGCTACAGCGGAAAGACCAAAATGGTCAGAAGAAGATAAGAGTTACTAATTGTTAAGGTAGAATAGTTAAAGTATATGATGGGTTATAATATTATATAATAATGTTGTAATATTATTTGAGGTAGTTATGTAAAGGTTTTCGTACCTGGGAGTAGGTTGAATTATATTGTAATATTTTAATATTTACTCTGATGTTGTAAGAATATGTTGAGTAGGTAGTGTCTTGACGGCACCGGGCTCAGGATTGAAGATAGACCGGGTTTTCGGGTTGTCACACTAATCTTGTCATTTTTAACTAATTGTTATATATTTCTATAAATAACCCTTTAAATAAACTCCATTAAACTGAATATAAACCCAATAATATTGTCACTATTAAAATCATAAAAGATATAAACCAACAATTAATGCATTGTATAGCCTAGCTTATAATAGTAGTTAGTTAACATGTACGTGGATGCATAGTGATGCACCAAGTCTGTTGTAGCTAGTACACGGATTTGGATACGTCACAATCTTATTTTGGTAGGAATATTATTTTAAAAGTAGTCTTATTGGTGGTTGGTATATTTATTATATAAGAGTGTCCTAATTAGATTATGAAAAAGGGAGCTGTGGATAATAGATCTATAAATAGAGTCTTGTATTTACAAAAAGGTAATACAACCAATAGGTAGTAACATCCTAAAAAGCTGAGAGATGGTGTAATTAAGTCTTGGGTTGGTGTGTGAGGGAAGATTTTTTTTTTTCAGTTTTTATTTCTTGCAAAAAATTGTATTGTGTAGATTAATATATTGATCAAAGTTAGTTTTATAGATTAGGTCATTTAGAACCAAACCATGTTAAATATGGTTTGTTTTTCTTTCTTAATTGTGTTGTTTATTTTGTGTGACTTAATTCCCAACAAGTTGACAACTTTAATAGTATACGTTGAATAAAAAATATAATCATACACATACCTTAATTCATGTAATTGAATATTTTCGTCTACACTATTTATATATATTCACATATATTTAATACTAAAACCCTTCATATTATTTATAAATTTCGTGATCACGTGAATAGATTAATTAATACTATATATTACACATATTTTAAAATTTAAAATTATAATATTTAAATAAATTTCACACATATTCAAACAGACCCGTAACCCGTAAACATTAATGAAGCACATTATAAACATGATATTAGGGCTTTATATATTGCGAAGTGGCCAATAATGCACAAAAAATGTCGAACTCCATTACATTCCAAGCAGATTGAGACTTCAAGTCTTTAACCACGCCCAAAGTTCTGTTTAGAACACGTTATCTAGATTAGATATCTTTCGGTCCTCAAATTGGATAACACGTTATCTAGATAAGATATCTTTCTCATCTAATGTATTCTATTCTATTGATGCAGAACCAATGTGAATTTATTTTGTATTGATACAGAACTCACGCATTTCAATTATTGTCTCATCTACATTAGTTTTGATATGTTAGAAAAAAATGTGTTTCGACTATTTTTGGTTGAATGATACTTATGTCACTTCAAGTTATCACTCATTTTAAAGTCGTCCATAAAATTTATTTTTCGTCAATTGAGTCCTTAAAATAATATTTTGTGTCGATTCTGTTTCTTTTTTTCCAATTTCATTTAAACTCATCCAAATTTTAACCTGACCTGACATATAAAACTTTATTTTCAAAAACCTTATTTTCAAAAAAATTAAAAAAAAAAACTTTATGTCTTTACCATTATTATATGTATTCTTAATATTAAAAATTTTAAAAACAAAGACTAAAAATAGAAATTAAAATACAAAAAATAGTAAAAGATAAATTGAAAAACTAACTCAATTTTTTTAAAGAACGAAATATAAAGTTCTAAAAATAGCTATTATTTTCAGGAAAAAAAACAAATCAATTTTTTTTTAAATTTTAGAAAAATGAATAAATTTTTATAAAATGTAGATTCAAAAAAATAAAACATTATTTTCAGAAAAAAATGAATTTTTTTTATTTTTATTTTTTCAAAATGAGTAAAGTTTCATAAAATATAGATTCAAAAACGTAAATAAAAAAGGTTATTTTCATATATAAAAAATTAGAAATTTTGTATTTTGTTT